>JAOXYD010108085.1:0-11545 GCA_028565735.1 Pinacopodium congolense
TGTCTTCTCGCATGATAGAATGTCATTGTATAATCATACTTTGATATGCTAAATACATGAAAAACGTGATTTTAATTGCGATGATTTTGTAATTTGTTTTATGTTCTATGCTTATGTATGGATAGAGTGAGCTTGTCGATGATGGCCACTCGCTGAGTTTTTTAAAAACTCACCTCACTCACCATTTCAAGTCGGAGGGAGCTCGACTCCTAGATTAGTTCAATGTAGAGAAAGTAAGAGCCGCATACTTATAGACTTATTATGGCTCAGAGGTTGGTCAGCTGACAACTCGAAGAGTCTAGATAGCATGTTTTTGTTCTATTTTCTGCTTATGTGCAGTTTATGATGATGTATAAATAGAATTTAGTTTAATGAAATATGAGGTTTAATGCCTATGTTCCTTTTGATTATGTTGCATGATGCCTACTGTAATCACTCTTATAAGATATTTACTTGGATATTCATCAGAATGTCGAGTAGGTATCCTATGAGAGTGGGATGCTACAAAATATACATAGTTTAGCCCCTTAAGTCCTTATAGATTTGGTTGGTTTCCTAGCTTTTTCTCAATTGGTCGCATATTATATCAAGCATCATAAGGCTAACTTATAGCTCCTCTAGGCTCTTGTCCTATCAATTTAATTCATTTTAACTTCTAAAAAAAGTGTTTATAAGATCAAATTATTTGCATTTATGTTTAGAGCTTATACATATAAGTTTCATAACCAAGAGCGAAAGTTTTTGAAGAACCATCTTAACACATCAAAATATTTAGAAATCTAACTTAAAGTATGCATATGTGTTAAGTATTGTGCAAAACAAGTCTTTAATATGTTTTAGCGTAGGATGGATGTGTGAAAATGTGTTAAAAATGTTAAAAACTGGTCTAGAAAAAGATTGGACAACTAATAGTGGCGGACCAAAGATTGATCGACCAGTGGTTAATCGACTAATACGTCTAATTTTTCTATTAGTGAGCATGAAAATTCTATTGCCAATGGCCAATTTCAATGGAAAATTTTGTGATAAATAACTTTTAATACATTTGTACTTCAACAAACAATCGGTTGACAAATTTTCACCTTTAAATAGGTGTCTTAGAGTGTGCATTATGCATTAAAAAGCATCCAATTGACTTATAGTGTATTGTTTAGGTGATTTTTTAGTGGTTTTTGGTATATTTATGTGAAGTTTTTATGCATTCATCATTAGTTTTGGTATGATAAGAGTTTAAATAATTTAGGTTGATTAAAAGATCTTTTGTAAGTATATTTTGGGAAAGTAAAATTACTGTTATTGAAATTATAAGGGTAACTCTTAATCAATGAAAAAGAATGTGGCTTTAAAAAGGTTTGTATTCATCTGTAAAGAAGATAAGATAGTGAAATTTCTAACAAGATTTTGTAGAGTGGACATAGGTATGGGTTGTGCACTGAACCATTATAAAATCTATTTGCGTCTCTTGTCCCTTACCCCTTTATATTCAAGTCTATTTGAATTCAAGAGATATTATTATATATATTATTTATATTGTCTTAAATTCCACATTTTATAACGTAAATTTTTACAATCAGTTTAAGAATTATAAAATTTTTAGAGTTACCTAATTCACCCCGTTATCCAATGCTATATAGGGGCCATCAAAAAACCATGTTGATTTTCAAAAAAAAATTAGATAACTTTAAAATTGGTTTGAAATCAAGTTTGGGCCAAAAGGAGTGTGATTTGATATTTGAAAATTTTGAGGGTGGAAAAGTTAAGTTTGGATGATTAGTAAGTGAACAGGTATTGCTTGGCATTGTAAATAGATTAGACTATTCATTGTCTAGAAATTGTTCATCAATTGAACAGTTTACCAGTTGAAGCACTATTCAGTGGCTAACTGGAGAGTGATGACGAGCTAGTTTATGGTATATTTTAAAGGTTACGAAGAGGAATATCTAGATAGGGATTTGATTATCTAGTATCACAATTGATGGTCTTCCAACTAAAGATTGGTGTCTAACTAGTTAGACATGCCCAAAAAACTAGTCATTTTAAATAATAGTTTTTGTATTTAGCAAGTATTTGAATTAATTTTTCACATAAATAGGTCATAAATGAGCTATAAAAATATGTTCCATATTGGAAAGAATATTTGGCATTTCATAACATATACGGAATCTTTATTCATTGGTATGGTCAAGAGAGGGATGTTTTGAGTTATATGGTTATTCAATTGTTACAACTAGGGAAATTACTTGTCACACTTTGTAAGGGTTTATCTTGACCTTAAACAATATTTTTAAATGGTTTCTTCTCTCTTGTGAAAAAAAGAAGATGATTGTAAGGGATTCTTTTCTTCATGGCCAAAAAAAAAAAAAAACCAAGTGTTTCATAGAGAGATCCTCTTAGCTTATTAAAGGAAGAAAAATAGTGAATGCCTAAGTGAAGTTTTGGTAATGGATGTAGGCCAAGAGTTATATTACTAAAGCAATATAAATTAGTTTTTATCTCTCTTTCCATGCTCTATTTTATTTTTTTTATTATTTATTTTTTATTATCATATTTTAATTTTCCATAAATCATTCATTAAGATAGACAATTCATTCATTGATGTTCAAATAGGAAAATGGAAAACATAAATGAACCCCCTTCTTATATGTTATTCTAGGACTAAAAATTGTTGTTTGAGTCAGTCTTGTTCATTACATAGAGATTTTTAACAAAATTTTAAGTAAAGATCATTATGGCACAATTCAATTTGTATTTTTACCCAAGATAGCCAATGTAAATATCCCCATGTCTTTGAAGGTAACAACTACATATATTAAAAAAATAATATGAAAAACTTTTTTTTTATCTAAAAGGTTTGATCATTAAGGAATTATAGTAAATGATCATTATGTCTACATGAAAACAATAGTTATAGATAGAATGGAGACCAAGGCACCAAAGGGTAGAAGTGAGTGGAGTGATAATGATAAGAGGCTTATTTCATTGAATAGAAAAGTGGTACATATTTCATTGTATGCACTTGATAGAATTGAATTCAATGGTGTCTATGTGTGAAACCATACATGAGACATGGTACACATTTGAAATCACAATTGGGGGAACTACTCAAGTTACACAGAGTAAAACGAGTTTATTAGTGCATCAACCTAAGTTATTTCATATAAAAAATAAGTCTATCTCTAATATGTGTACTTGCTTTATTTATACCATTAATTCTCTTAAACATCTTAGTCATACTTACACTAGTCATGACTTGGTAAGAAAATTATTTATGTATTTATAAAAAGGCTTACGAGGACAAGGTGATGGCCATAGAAAAAATCAAAGTTTTAAGCACCTTACCATTGAAAGAGCCAATCAAATAATTTCTCACGTATACAATACAAATGAATGAATTATATGAAGAATATATGGTGTTTAAAGTTTCTAAGGATGAGAAAATTGATGATTATAACTCTACAAGTGAGAGTGATGACTATGATAGAAAGCTCTTAATGAGATTCAAGAAGTTCTTAAAGGAGAATGTACAAAAATGGTTAAAAAATAAATAAAGAAAAAAATCTCTTAATGCTATGTGGGATGACACTGCTAGTTTAAAGAATGAGAAATCTAAAAATATGGTGGAAAGTATATGTTTTATGGCCAATTATAAACCAAAAAAATTCTTAATGACATTGGGATGAAACAACTAGTTTGGAGTATGGAATCTAAAGATATTTTAAAAGGTATATGTTTTATGGCTAATAATGATAAGGTATCATCTTCTATAAATTCTTGTGATAATAATGATAATTATGTTGTTAAGCTTTCATGTGATAAATTAATTGTATACCTAGAGATCATGAGCTTGATAAGGAATAAGTATCTTTCAAGTATAAAGAGGTTTAAAAACTCTTAAATGCATGCATGATTGAGAATTAGAAATTGAAATGTCACATACATATTATGATAAAATCTAGGAGCATAGTTGATCTTAATGAAAATGCATATGATTTGTTGCATGAGAAAGAGAAATTGAAAAGGAGATCAATGCTCTCAAAGATTCATTATCTATGTTCACTTTAAGGAGTGAAAAACTAAATATCATGTTATGAGCCCAAAAGAGATCAAATGATAGTCATAAGATTCGGTACATTAATGCCCAATGACAAGAAAAATTTTATCAAGAGAAATCAAGTTTATAATGATAATCCATTACCTAAGTCATTACATGTGTATAGAGCTTTCAATTTTATACATGAAAAATTCAATGCCCATTCATCATATTCTAGGCCTCAAGGGAAAAGCAAATTCCATGCATTCTTATGGTTCAAATTCTCATCCTAGAAGATATGGTTCATAAGGAAAACAAAATATACATAATTTTCATTGTCTTCTTATATATCTATTCATATTCATCATCAAAATGACATGAAACAAACTTATTATCATCCTAGGCCTTATGAAACAAAAAAAGGGACTGGCATTCACTTAAAATCATATGTCGTATTTTCTTGAAAATAAAACATAATTTACTAAATTAATTGATAGTCGCTAAGATCACACAAGGAGAGTTCTTAACCCACCATATATAAAAAATAGAGCATTATATCACCCATGTCATCTATCAAGACTTAAAATTACATATAATCCATACGTTTATAGGCCTCTCACATATGGTATCAACATTTTCGATCCCTCTTATAAGATATGCTATTTAATAACTAAATCCCAAAGACATAAGTTTGTATGACCACCGTTAATATATTTATTTCTTTGCACTATAGGTATTGCCATTAATCGAGTACTAATAATTGGTATCAATTAATTAATATCATATAAGGAACAATAGTGGCATCTACAACGATCAATTTCAAAAAGAAAATCACCAAGAACTCCCACATGCGTCAAGTAAGGAAATGGCATCAAAAGATCAATTTTTAAACCAAGTGAGGAAGTAAAGGAGCCAACCACTGTAAAATTTTGAGAATATCTACTTAGCATCCATATTTAGTGGGAGAAAGCATTGTCTCATGTACCCATAGGAAGGAAGATATATTGACCTTTAAATTCATTCATAAGTTTTTTTTAAAATTATTTATTTACTTAATAACCACTTTTTATGTGCTCTTTTCCCAAATGATAGAAGTTTTAAAAAGGGGGAGATTGTTTTTCCTTTTGATGCATATATATTTATGTTTCATACACCTTTCAAATGTTTAAAAAATTGTGGGAGAGAATGATGATATTGGAACTTATCATTTATGATGCATGAATTATTTTTGATCATACATTATATATTGCTTTAGTACAAGGGAGTTGACTCTATATCTTAATCTTACACTATTATTAAATGTGTTTTCATAAGAGATTATTAGACTAAGTAAGATTCAAACCCAGGTTTTGATAATAACAAAATATATTACTACTAATGTTCTTTTCCCCTAGTGATATTAGTTTATCAATATATGAAAGATCAAGTTGGAATGGTAATGCAAGACAGGGAGATAATTGAATCAACTAAGAAATCTAAGAATTAAAAAAATGAGAAAAATGGAGCACATATAGTACTTAAGAGAGCTTCAATGGAATTCAAGTGAAGAACTAAGAACGAGGAGGAATCAAGCATATCAAGATTAAACGACATCATATAATCCTTCTTGTAAGCTTGTCTTATCAATTTCAAATAACTAGGGGTTCAATAATTACATGATAATTTGAATATAGGGTATAAGACATAATTCCTTTTGTAATCAAAAGAAAATTTGTTTTGATCCTCAAAGAAAACCTCTTCCATCTTCAAACAAAATTTGAGGAACTTTTAAATTTTTTTAAATCAATTTTTTTCCAAAAGAATGAATTTTTTTTTTTGGAGGGTCAAAATTTTAATTTTGGATGACTTAGTGAGTGAATAATGATTGGCATCATGAACTGGGTAGACTATTCACTATTAGGAAACTTTCATCAATTAAAGTAGTATTTATTGATTAGTTGGAGGATTATGATAGGCTAGCTAATGGTTTAATTGAAAAGCTTTTTTTTTTTTTCTAACTAAGGATTTGGCTGGCTAGTACCCCAATAAGTGGTCATCTATTTAGCCAAAGATAGGTGTCGGATAGCTAGATGTGCCCATAAACTGGTCACTGTAATGGCTTGTTTATATATCTAATGAATATTTAAGTTAGTTTTATGTACAAATAGACCATAATGATTTCTGGGAAAAACATTTTTCGTACTTTAGAGTTGCTAAAATCCTTGGGAAGCTAGAGATAATATACATTCATTATATAACATATATTTATTGGTGTGAGCAAGGGAGGACGTTTTAAGTTGTATGGTTGTGGAATGGTTGCACCTATAAAATCAATTGGTTTACACATAACGAAGGTCCAGCTTGATCTTAAACAAGATTATAAAGAGTTACTCTTCACTCATGGAAAATCAAGATGATTGTAATAGTTTCTTTTCATTAGAAAAGAAGATGTTGTCTGGAGAGTTCTTCTTCACCCATTAAAGGAAGAAGATAGTGAATTCTAAAGTGAAACTTAGGGAATGGACATAGGGAAAGGGTTGTCTAACTAAACTAGTAAAATTAGTTTCATCAGTCTTTCCCTACGCTTTTTAATTATTATTATGATTACTTTACGATTATCACATATAAATTTACCATAATCATTTAATAGAATAGATAATTTATTTTTGATTTCAAATAATTCTAAAATTAAACACATTCAATTTACCCCTATCATTTGTCATTCAAGAACCAACAGACAAGAAGGCAATTCACTTAATTTGCGTTGTAATTATGATAACAATGACAATGGATGATATACAATCATTATTAAGAAGAGGAAGTATGTTATGATTAATCTAAAATGGATATGAAGTATTTTAACTTGAAATTGGATTTAAGTTCAAGAGCTAGAATCAATTTAAGGCAGTTTTAAAAAATTATGCAATCATAAATGGCTATGATTTGAAAATGATGAGAAGCGATGCAAGAATGGAAGTTGTGTATGAATCACATCATACTTTTAGGAAATATGCCAACTACACTAAAAATAAAAAAAATTTGAAGTTGATAGACTAGAAAGAAGAGGCGTAATTGTACGAAAGTGCAACTAAACAAACAAGCTAACATAAATGGTCAGTAAGTGAAATCATTCATAAGATTAGGAAAAATTTAAACAGGCCAATCAATGAGATGATGGATGAACTTTGGACATAAGTATGTACTATAGGTTAAATATCGCAACATTATAGGGCTAAGAGGGAGCATATTGAAAAGTTAATAGGATTTATAAAGGGCCAATACATGAAGTTATGGTCTTATATGTATGAGTTACAACAAGCTAATAAAGATGATCAATCCATCATTCAAATAGAAATTAGTGAAAGGACCTCAAACTCAATGTTCAAAAGGTTTTGTATGGGGTTTATAGCATTAAAGAACAAATTAGGAAAATAATTGTGTTAGATGGATATTTATTGAAGAATTTTCTAGGTGATGGATTTTTCGCTATGGTTGTTTGTGATGAAAATAATAAGATGTTTCTCATAGCTTAGGTTGTGGTTGAGGGAAATAATTATCAATCTTATCAATGGTTCTTAATTTTTCTTGGTAAAGATCTCTATGTAAGTGGGAATGTATGTGATGTAGCAATGGAGGTTTTAATTTAGGTTTTTATAGTTCATAGAAACTGAACAGCAGAAGCACTGGTCATTTAATCTAAGGGAATGTCAATTAGTGTTTGAAAATTGAATTTTGTAAATCTTTACAAAAAGGTAAATGACGATGTAAAAGTATAAGGTAAATTTCCCAATTGTCAACCAATGAGCATTAGTGATCGATTACTGTATGTTAGAACTAAACACTAGCTAACTAGTGCAGCCTAGTAATTAATCAATGTATCATGACAATAAGTAACACCTAGTTTTTTCTTTATTTCTAACAACTTTTTGGAAGAGAATAACAGCTACCAAGTGTCTCTAACTTTTTTATTTTGAGTTAATAAAGGCTACAAATACTTGTCCTAAGAATATTGTTCACAGTTTTCAACACGTAGTTGGAAAAGTGGACATAGGCAAAAGGGTTATTGTCAAACCACTATAAAAATCAGATTGTGCAAATTATCTTCCTTATCTCTTCATTATACTTTCTTGTTTTCTCAATTTATATTCATATTATCATCATTTGGCATAGTCATGTTCATCATTTAGGTTGAATTATGGTTAGGATCTCTTTCTTCATAAAAATTGGTTTAGGCCTAAACTTAGAATTTTCACCTAAAACCCATTCATGCCCCTCTCCCTCCCACCCACAGTGCCATTTAAAGCCAACAACATGGAATTTCATGAGTGATCAACAAAATATAGGTTCATACTTATTTCTAAAATTACACTACATATGAAATATATCCTTATTATATAATCAGTAATTTATACTACATAATAAATTAAATTACACCATATATATAATGCATTTTTAATATACAATTACATTTTTAATTACTTTGTTGTCATATTATATAATATTTTTTTACATTTTTAGTTACATGATATATTAACATTTTACATTGACATTATGTCAGTTGATTGAAGTTCCATAAAGGACATATATATAGGGCCTTATTTTGGTAAGAAGCAAGTTATAAAAAAAGTAAATTTTGATTACTTAATGAACCAACTAAAATTTCTATCAAAAGAAGGCATATGATGACCCCAAACTAAGGGAATCTAAGACTTTTTATGATGGAATTTATGAGAACCAGACCAAAATATGAAACCATCAATAACTATATAAACCCCCTTAGGAATTAAAACTAGAGAACCTACATATAAGATTAAAATCTTAACAAGAAAGCTAAATCAAATTTATAAGGAAATAACTTACTGATTATAAAACAAAATCAAGAATCAAGTTCATAAGGTGTTTAAATGTGGCAAGGAATAAAAATTCTTTGATAAGTTCAAAATTTAATGAAGAACAAGGGATAAGGCACTCAAAGCTCTAGATAATTTGTATCTCAGATATGTCTTTATTAATATGCTATATGATATTTAGATTACCTTAATTGTTTAAATTTATGGATTAAAAGGTATAATATTCAAGTTTAAAGGTTACATATGTTTAATGTTGAAGAATAAAATAGAGACTACAAAATATGATACAAGACAATATAACACCAAAAATAATGAAAATTTGAAGTTTCGTGCAACTCTTTTTGCATACAAGTACATTATGAACATGCCAATGTAGAGTTCGGGTTTTAAAGAGACCTCATGTAAGCATGTAGTAGCTTCCACATCATTTTAGAGGGAAGATATTCATGCTCGCGTGAGTTGGTACTACAAGAGAAGATACTAATGTTAGTTTCCCATAGAGCTTATTAACAATTATAAATTTTGATCAAAATTTATAACCTCTAATTCATATTGCCTCCTTTTATAACAAAAATTTTGAAAGGCTAAAGAAAGGTAAAAGATGGGATAAAGATGAAGAACCAATGGACTTAAATAGAATAATTAAGTTAGGAGTAATTATTAGGTTCCACTATTATCCTGAAGTTAGTTATAATAAAAGAGATGTAAAAATAATGATCAACTTCAAGACAATCACAAGGTATTAAAATAATAATATATTTGCATTTGGATACCCTAATCTTATTTTTCATAAACTCTTAAAATTTTCCATGACTAAATTGTATATATATATAAATATATATATTATTTAGAGAAATAGGGTTAGGTCACCAAGTATTCATAGACAATAAATTATAAAGAGTTGTCTTACACAACCAAGTGGAAAAAGAGAAAGGCTTAGAAATATAAAATTTGCAAGGTCAAACAGTTTAAATAAATAAACAAAGAAAAAGAGAACATTAACTTAAAAATTGATTCATTTTTTTCTAAATAAACTAATGTGTTTAATTGTTCATTGAATAATTTTTACATTTTATCAAATGGGTCACAAATATAGAGCTAAATAAAAGTCGATGGCAACACTTATTTTTAGTTTGTTACTAGTGTTGGTGATGGTTTGGTGGTGCCTTATAGCAAAGAAATTTGACTTCATATGAAATAAAAAATTCAATTTTGAATATTGATTTGAACAAAGTTAATCAAGTTAAGTTATAACATATAGTGAAGAATTTCGTGAACCATTTGATTCCATTTGGTACAATATTAGTAGACAACATTTTCTAATAATGCGTTTTATTATGGTAATCTTACGATCATAAAAACATTTAATGTAATCCCTAAGATTTGATGTAATCCCTAAATTTTGACTTAATCCTTAATTTTTGGATATTAATTCCTAATATTTAGAGAATTGATAGAAAATAGAGATTAGTTTCCTAATTAAGTTGTTTGGTTAATGCATAAATACCCATGTATATAGATTCAATGAATGAATTTTCAAAGAGTTGGAAAATTATGACATGGTATTAAGGCCTCTGGTTCTTTTCTGAAACCATAATTCTCATGATTTTATTTTACTATTTTTAATCTTATCCCTCTAATGCACTATGTACCTTTCTTTATTCTCAATCTTTTTAAGTAATAATGTTAGAGTCCATCAAATCTAGCCTTCTCATTGTTGGTTTTGAATCTCATAATATTGTTGCTATTATAATGAAGACTTTATAAAATATTCAACTAGCATATCAATTTAATAGAAAGAAGTATTTAAAAATAGTAATAATTAATATGTAACTTCTTGAAAAGTAGAGGAAAATTCAGCCATTTATTGAACAAAATTCCTTTAAAGGAAGATCTTAAATTGGAAGCATAGGATTAATAAGATTCCTTAATGATGTCCTAGTTATTGAATTCAATGATTCTAGTGATGCGTGATATGTGTATGCTCCATAATATCGCTAATAAAATATGGGATGTTATTAGGTAGTCATATTAGAATGTCTATGATGTTTCTCAAATTTATTATTTTAAAACCAAAATTTCATCAAACAAATAACAAATTTTTGAACAATTAAACAAAAGTATCAATCTATAACAAAATGGTTGAATCTATTACAAGGTTTATGATAGAAAACGAACTACTACCAATTTATACAAATATGATGTAATTAATAAATTGCAATTTTGAAATGATTCATAAAAAAAGGATCATACGTATAAATATTTGGCTAGTCTCAATGTCGAGTTTGATCTTGTGAGGACGCAGATATTGGGAAAAGAAGATATACCCTCTTTCAATGAGAAAATATCAACTATTTAGACCAAAGAAACATGAAGAAATCTCATACTTGACAATCAAACGGGAGATGGTTCCACTGTTGTGATTAGAATAACTAGAATGAAAGAACTTGGTGTTTTATTATCTATTGAAATTACTAGAACACGAGCATGTTCATCTAAGTTCTTTAATAGAGACTCCCTCTACTATATGGAATAAAAGAAGCATCAGCTTATGAAGGAGTAAGGCAGAAAACTCAATAGCTAACAGTAAAGAAGCACATATATCAATCTGTTAGGGGTTAAATGTATAGTCTTTTTGGATGATATTTGATGTTAATTTAACCCCAATTCAGTGTTTAATTGTTAA
>JAOXYD010108096.1:0-11544 GCA_028565735.1 Pinacopodium congolense
AAAATTATAAATTAATTTGTAAATTTTATAAAATTTATAAAATAGTCTATAAATGTATTATATTATGTAATTTTTAATTTAACTTTAATATTAAAAAGACCAAAATACAAAATTTTTCTTTTAAAAAATTTTTTAAAATTTTTTTTATTTTTTTCTAGTACCGGCCGGTATTTGAATCTGGTACCGATTTTAATGGTTTCGTATCGTTTTTCGGCCGGTACGGTACGAAACCAAATACATTGATCAAGATCCCATGTATTATGATTATTTCTTTTCTTTTCTTTTTTTTTTTTTGGGAAACCCCTCATACCCTTTTTTTTTTTTTGCCTTTTTGGATTTAGAATGTCTGTTCAATACATTATTTAGCAAAAGAGGTCGCCTACTCAACTATTTATTTCATAATATTACAGAATTATAAGTTAAACCGTCACAATTCAAAATATTTTACACAACTCAATGTTGTATTTTATTTTGTAGAACAGGTAACTATAAGAGTTTTGTGATAATAAATTAGATTAGGAAAAGTCAGAAAGTGGGATTTGTCCTAAATATTGTAGGATACGAAATCCACATTTATATATAAAGAATTAGATGCCTTGGTCTACCTAAGCACATGTTTTAGGACTATTAATTAGTTTACTAGTCTAACAACAAGAATTACCTACGTTTCATGACCAAATTTTAAATCTCTTCACCTGATTATTTCTTACTAAAACCATTATTCCCTCATAGAAGAATTGTGCTATTACGATGGGTTAGTCATGTGAATCGTTGAACAACAGTTCTTTTGATTACAAACACATAAATCAAGAAAGGACCAATCACCCATAAATACGTCTATGATTCAAGTGTACGTAACTTCTTGTTTCTTTTCTTTAAAGTTTTGTCAATGGTCAGGGTCGAAATGGAGTCACTGCAATAAAAGATACTTTATGTCATTAGATGTTAAAGTTTGTTTAAAAAATACTCGTTAATACATCAATTATGACTTGAAATCGATGGACCTGTATTAATGTATCAAAGATTGATAATTGTAGCAAAGAAATTTTAATAAGCTTCAGGTTCACGGATGGTGTCAAGAAATTTCGTGGAAAGAACATGAAAGCACCTGCCTTTCCAGAACTAGCTAACTACTCGGGTTAGGTAACTTGAACAATAGAAATGTCCTTCGCAAGAAAAAATAAATATTACTCGAGTTTTTATTAGAAATTTTAGACTGACACCTTGACTTCATTAGTAAATTTTTTGCATTGAAATTATTATATGAATTGTTAAATTATTATTCATGCTATGAAATCGACAATTGTGGTATAAAATATAAGCACTGAGTGGTATGGCTAAGTGGTTTATATTATGTATTGTGAATTTCTAATATCTTATATTAAGGAAGCATGTTAGGTATGATTTGTTGTTTTGGTTTCTAATTTTTGTTTGTCTAAATACTAAAAAAATAACATAAAAATAAACAAACAAAATATTAATACAGTATAGAAACTAAAAATATAAAATATAAAAATCAATAAAAATAAACAAAAATAAATATAAAAAATAGTAAACAAATTCCTAAGCTTGTTTTTTACTTTCATTTTTTGTTTTGGTTTCTTATTTTTCTAAACACAAAAATAAATAAATAAAACACATTAATATAACACAGAAATCGATTAAAAAATTACAATTATCAATATAAAAATATAATAACCACAACACAAAATTACAATTCATAACTCAACTAAAATTTAAACTTTTTGTTTAAAGTTTCTATCCTCTAGTACTTTAACTAGAAACTTACAACCTGTCAAACAAGTTTCTAAACATTTGAGTAATCGCATCACAAGCTCGATAATATCTCGTCTAGGCCTTGATCATTTAGTTTGAAATTTTAACTATCCAGATTCCAGACTGTTAAGGTGTGAATATATAATCCCAGGTAATTGGATCCAATACCAAATACTGATCGGTTTCTGTTGGTTTTAGAACAACTCTGAACCTTAAAACTTGTAGTTAAAATGTACTAGAAAATTAATTATGAAATCATACAATATAATCGAAAAAGATAAAGGTTTAAAAAGCTTTTACATAAATTCAGCAAATGTGCCTATAATTGCGGATAGTCATTTTCTTTCCACCACTTTAATAAAGGTTCTTATAGTTCTCTTTATACTTCGGAATTTTTTGTTTTACAATATTGTCTGAATTATAAATGTACTTGTTTTTAATGGAAAAGTTCGTAACCAGACATGAAAGGTGAAGCGCTCTCTGCTTACCAAGAGCCCAAATTGTCTTCAAAGATAAAATACATAAATTGAAAGAATGATCGTGGGTAATATGGTACATAGGAACATACCCTTGCATACCTTGACTTAAGCATTACATTGTTTTTGGATGTAAATTTGGAGCTCTCTAACCCTTTTTCTTTTAGGAAGATAGTACCGAATCCAGCTGATCTAAGAGAATTATGAAAATAAAAAAGCATGTTACTGCACAAAGGTGGTCTGGGAAGCGTAGTTAACAATCTGCTTAAATTTAACAAACTCAAGAGATCAGGATGGGTAGATTCCTAGTAAATAGGTGAAGCGAAAATGTGCATTTTATGTCGACATTCCCTTTCCTATTTTATTTTATTTCCCCTTTGGTCACATCGCACGAGGGAAATATTTTTATTTGTCTTCGGTATACATATTCCTTAAATAAAAAGGGTAAAAAATGATATGCAATGAAGTTGGTATTAATGTTTTGAATTCCGTTTTATATTAGTTGGTATGTGTTGTATGAATTAAAAAATAAAATAAAATAAATTTGTATTATATTGAATTTAAATATCAGTCGATATCGACTGGTATAAAAAAATTTTAATTTTTTTTAAATTTTTTTTAAAAATTTTTTTAAATTTAAAATTAAGTTAAAAATTATATAATATAATATATTTATAAACTATTTTATAAATTTTATAAATTAATTTATTATTTTAAAAAATTATCCAAAATATTACTAATATTTTATTATTTACAAGGTTCACTAAATAAATTAGAGGGTTATATAAAAATTATTGCACAACAAAGTTCTTTATCAGAAAATAACCTCGAGTATCATTCAAAGAAGATCATGAAGAGTTAAAATTCTGGGCCCATTAAATGTGACCTTGATGTTATTTGTAGTCAAAAGGAAAAGGATGTTCCACGAGTACTTGTTAGACTCGTATGCTGAACAGTTTTTTTTTTCTTAAATTAAATTTGGAAAAATCAAAACCAAAATATTAAAAATAAAAGTGAAATCATACAAGCTTGGACGATAGATAGATGCTTTTCTCGAAGAAAAAAAATTGAGAAAGAGCAGGTTTATTAATAAGGAACACGTGTCAGAAACCCACCTCATCATGAAGTAAGATTATAATATTTAACTTGATGGCTAAGGGAAAAAAAATTCCACGCCCGTGGGGTTTGTACCCTTAATGAAGGTTCAAATATGACAATACTAATCATGAATGTAAAACCAAAAGTCAAAATGAGGCCCCTAATATTTGTCAACCTTTTAGTTATCAAAGGGTGAGATAGATCTAAGTTCTAGTTGCGACGTTCCTTTCATTTTTCCTACCACAAGATAATTATTATTCTAAAGAAGAATCTAATATAATACATCAAAATTAAAGCAAATAAGAGGAAAGGCCTTTACCTCGAGAATAAGAAAGTTCTGCTTATTTTAATTTTTTTAAAATAAAAAAATTAATAAAAAAACATACTAATACAATAAAAAAATTGATAAAAAAATAATTATTAATATAAAAATACAACAATTACAACAAAAAATCACAATTCACAATTCAATTAAACATCTCTTAAATAAAAAGTCCAGATTTAACGACTTCATTTTTAAGTGAAGAGAGTCATACTTTTTCTATCTAAAAACTGATTTTAATATATAACACTGCCTCTTTTATTTCTAAACATTTTTAAGGAATTCTTAATACATCTAAATTAAAGTAGAATCTTAGATATCAACGAAGATGATAAACAAAATGTTACATAGTCGAATAGTAGTAAGATGCCCCATGTAGATCATTCAAGTTGACAGGCCAATATTATTCAGGCATCCAGCATATTCTTAGTAAAGTTTTCTGGTCTTATTATAAATGATAAAGCAACAAAAAGGGGGGGAAAAGCTGTAAATTGATTCTTCAACGTAAATCTTGAAGTCCTTATAAATCATATGGGCATCAATCGTGTTACAAAGTACATTAAGTGTTATATGTAAATTTATTTGCCGTTTTGGGGAAGAATTTTGATGCCAATCCATGTACTTCCAATCCCTACTGTAGGCCTGTGACAAGTTCTACTTTAAAATTTTTTAATGAGGATGCTCGTTTCATTTGAGCTAATCATCACATCATAAACCACCAACAAGAACAAAATGCTTTAGAATTATCTTTACACATCATTCATGGCCTTTTAAAATATGTTATAGATAATATCACTGTAATCCTCAGCCATCCTTCCTACATCATCCTTCCTACATTTTCCAAGCGCCCTATCTACTTAACACATTAATATTAATTTCAACATTAATTCTCTGCGTACAATGGAAGTATAAGGAATTTCTAACTTCTCTGCTTTAGATTAATGCCCAATAATAGCAGAGGTACGTTATAGAGTAGAAGGATTGAAATTCTTTATGATAAAAACGTTAGCAAGTGGTCGTAAGTGCATATATCTTTTCATGTTAAAAAAAAAGAAGCGAAGTTTAGCTGGACCAAGACATTGGGAAAAAAAACCACCAAGCAACGTATAAAGAAATTGAAGTGCAACTTCTTTTAATTATGTGGCAATTGTCAGATAATATTTTTAATAACATTTATTTTCTACTTGCACTTTAGTTTTGGGTAAAGATATCAATCTTTTTCTGGTTTTGTCAAATTTATGAAAAATCCTTATATTTTAAAATTTTGTGTGAAATCCTTATATTTTGTCAAACAGAAATGCTACACGCTTCCTCTCATGCTCCCTTCATAGTTCCCCTACAATATCATTACACAATTTATATAATTCCTATAGGTAGAATCCATACATCACTACAACATAGTTTATACAATGATGTTAATGGGTTGTTTGCATGTAATTTGTATGTAATTTTTAGATACATTGTTATATAAACTATATTGTAGTGTTATATGGACTATGTCTATAGAAGTTGTATAAATTGTATAATGACATTATAAGGGGCCATGAGTGAGGGTCATGAGAGGAGCTGTGTAGTCGGTCTCTTTGTCAAAAATTCAAAATATCCCTTCTGTTAAATTTGTCATTAATTTTTATTAACCTAATATTTTTTAAAAAGGCAACATTTCATGTGGACATGTCGTAAAAGGTGATTTTGATAGCAAATCACAAAATTGTATGTGCCAAACATCTTAATTCATCGATTTTTATTAATTTATCATATTTACATGTAATGTAGATTGAATTGATGGTACGACTAGTAAGTCGATGTCAGCTTCTCATATTCATAAAAATAACTATTAAAAATCAAGGATACTCCTAGTAGAGACACAATAGAATTATTAAATATTATTATCTTTATTTGCAATTCCTTTATTTATATGTAATTAAGGTTCAATAGAATAGAATTCTTGTTCTTTGGCAAACAAGGAAGTTGGATAAGTTTTTAGAGTTTAAATGGATCTTAAAAGCACAAAGTTGATCAAAAGAAATTTAATCTTGCAGATGGAAAATGTTTTTGGACATACTAAATATGAGCACGTGTAGTAAATGAAAAGTTTAATCTGGTAGTACTGACTAAGATTCTTACTTGTGCTGGGACTCTTATACAAATTGAAGACACATTTTAAATGTTTCCTAATTAGGTAAGGGGTTTATTATTGACCTAGTGAAACCCTTTTATTATTAAGTTTGAAGTACATTAGAGTTTTTGACATTAACGAGTCACCACTTTTTGAGATTTTCCATATTAAGAGTAATTTATTCTCTTTTTCCTATCTAGTAACCATGTGTTCTTTTAATGGTCATTAGAAGCTAAATCTTTCTTTTTGGTTGAAAGAAACTGAAACCTTGGAACATTATGGATTGTGAAATATTTTGGTTTTAATGTAATTCACTTTCTCTATTTAGGTATTAAGCTTCCTCCTGTTATTTATGATTGTTTTGCTCCATAGCTAAGGCAACCTACTAGTTGATTACTTTTAATGATCTACAATTAGTTTAGATGTTGGATTCATAAGTGTTCAATCGCTCTAATCGTAGTGGCAATTAGGATTTAATAATTTGTTTTGTCAAAAATTGTTATTTCCTAGGAAGAAAGTTTAACTAGGATAAATGCAATCACTTGATTTTATATTATCTATATTATCGATCTTTTTAATTCTTAATATTATTATTTTATTAAATCTTAGATCATATCTAGGATTATTAAATAGATAGAGTTAAATAAATCGCATGTTGAAGATTAGTAAATCATAAGGAAAGAAAGGAATTAATTTTCTACAATAAATATTTGAATTACCAATTGATAATTTTTTGTATTAATGATTAATCAATATTTTAATGGTAGACATGACCTAAAAAATTTGCTTAGTTAATTATCTTACTTTTTATTAGTTCTTGTATTTGTTTTTCATTTAATAATTTTTAGTTTACTTAAAACCCCTTAGTTTGCTACTTTGTGAAGGTAATAATAAATTGCTTTAGAACTCTTCGTGGGAGCAATCGCGACTCATTGTACTATCATCATTTTTACTGTAGGAGATAGATTTTATATTTTGGGTGTAAATAACAACACCACATAGACAATTTGATGCTCAGCAAAGATGAAAGATGTAAAGTATAGAAGAGGATCACTAATTTGCTTAAAGAAAGTGATTGTAAGAACTTACCTTCTAATATTACTAGGCAATCATTATTTGAAGTATAGTTAGACTCTAACTATCCCTAATAAAATTGATTCTAACTTCTCTTAGGTACCTTAGTTATTACTTAAATAAGAATCTAATTTTCATATGGTTAAATCTTACTTTAATTGGATTTAACCTTATTGAGTAATTGAACTTGTTATATGACCTTGAAGTACACAAGCTTATAGAAGATTGGTGGGCTTCTTATGCTAATCGCACTCGATTTATATGCTCATTATGGGTTTGTCATTTGCCTCTTCAATTGTTTATCGAAACTTGACTTACTGAGAATGAAAATTTCAACACTAAGCTTTATAAGAATGGAAGTCTAAATGAATCTTTGTTTGTATTACTCCAAAATTACTCGCTACTTTACACTACATATTTGTAAAGAATAAGTAAAATATAATTAAATAGCACTACCGGAATTTCGATAATAAATCATAAAAATCATGTTGGAAACAAATGAAAAGGTGGAATAAAGCTAACACCATTGCCAATTCACCTTAAGTATATCTTCTTTTGAAAATTTAAGAACCATATCTTATCTATATCGTAGTTTTTCAATTATAAATCTCACAATAAAGTGGTAGCATTATTGCAATCTTCCTTTAGAGCTTCATCCATCTATTAATTTCCTTTAACAATGTTGACTGAGGCAATTTAAAGATTTACTATTAATCTTTCCTTAAAGTTTATTGGGAATATTCATGGAGAATATTGACTGAAGAATACAATTTTCATAAAGATATACCAACTATCTACAAGGAAACAAAACATTGCTCATTATCAATCATTAATCCAGGCCAAGATCAACCATCTATTCCTCTATATAAGGGACTTATTACTAAGATGGCTTATAATTGATAGTTTTAAAGAGTTGCTAGAAAGAGAAAAAAAAACTCATATCTTTGACCATCTGCCTATATTCTTAAGATGATCTCCATGTTATGGTGATCTCTATGCTTTTTTTGGGCCTTGTTGAGTCTATTCTAGTTGCTTTTTTCTAATTTGTAGTGAGCCCATCTCTTGGATGGTCTCCTTAGTTGTACATAACTCTTTATTTTGTTTAATCTATCTTAATGATTTATTTAACAAAATTTTTTTAACAAATATCTTGAATTTTATAAATTATTATGAGTATTGAGGATAATAAGACTAATTCAAGAAGAGAAATAAGTAGTTTCAATAGCTTGACCTTAACTAGGTATAAAGAAGTAGGATCTGTAGCTTTAAATGTAGGAATTATAGTCCCATATCACTTAAGCTTGTGGAAACCCATTCAAAATCACTTATAGCTACCATCCTCACCAACTTTTCAAGTATCGTATGAGCTTGGATTTGGAAGTCATTATCAAACTTCATGCTTGGGGTCTTTAGTAAGGATTTTGGAAAATATTTCAACCTAATAAATTTAAAAGGTCAAATTTAAGAAGATGGAGATGAAGATCAACATCCTTAAAGGGATCTCACTCAAATTTCCTAATAATGAAAAACAAGCATATTACCTTAGGCCTAAGGAAGTAGGGTTTTATTACAATACCTTTAAGTGTAGTCTTTGTCTCCTCTCCACCTTACTACTAAGAAGATATTAAACATAACAAGCTTGAGTCCCTACCTTTCACCTGCACTTTTAGAGTTTGTTAGTTTTATTCATTGTCACCTACCATATCAAGAGATATCCCTTGTCTTAGATTGTTCAAGAACATACATCATTGTAGGCTTTTAAATACATATAATGGGTGGAACAACTTGGGCGTGATATAGAGGTAATAAATGCTAACTGCTCTAAAGGAGCTATATTTTTAGAAGGAAAATTTTGTCTTTTATTAAATTCAACAGGCATATAGCCATTTAAAGTTATGTGGAGGGGGTTAAACGAGAATTTCTATTATGTAGTATGGATAATACATCCTTAAAGTTCTTAATTTGAAATCTTATAGATCCCAACATTCCTTTTTTTTTGCCTCAAAAGGAACTTTTAAAAAATGAAACCTAGTTAAATTAGGGGTACCTTTACAGAAGAACATCCCTGGGTGTTTCTTTTATTTTTTCTTTATCATTTAATAACTTCAAATATCTTACTAACATTTGTGTTTTATTTATGTTACCATGAACATTATAAAGATTCTAACTAGGGTTAAGACAATAAAGGAGAGAGAGGCCTACCAACATCATCTTCTAAGGAGAGGAATAAATAAAGGGTGACATATAATGATGAGGCTATTTTCAATGCATCAACCACCTTTAATACAACCACCCTTATCCCTATACCCTCTGGACTTTCACTTCCATGATCCTCTCACTAAGTGGACAACAGGGTCACTCTCCTTGTTCAAGTAGGCTTAGAGGGAAAGAATGATGTTTCTTCCCCAACTTCAACCTAAAGAAGAAATTTAATATTTAATAATATTGGAAGTGAATTTAACTTGATCTGTAGCGTGGTCCTCCCTAAAGAACGATAAAGTATAGAGGATATGTTTGTTGACTACAATTATGTATTTAATGCCTATCTTGCCAAAGTAAGATTTACTTTAACATTTCTTATTTGTCTTCATTATATTAGTTTTACCTTTGTGTTCTATTTTATAAGTTGTTGCATTTATAGTATTGGATTATGAAAAATAAGTTACTAAACTTAAGGTTATTAAGAAGAAGGAAGAGGTTAAAAGGACAACATCTAAGGCTTATAGAGAGCTTAAGATATTTAAGAAGAAAATGAAGGCTACCGAGGAACAACTATTTAAGTGTCTAGACAAGTTTAAAAAGTAGTTGGCAGTACTGAAGGTTAAAATCACAGGCCTACCAATTAAAAGGATTAAGCTTCAAGCACAGGTGAATCAGATACAAGAAGACAGCTTCAAGTTTGACCTTATCCATCATTATCATAATCCTAAGTTTTTCAAGAATTAGAACAATAATAATCTCATTAGTGCCACTTTAGCCTTGTTAATGGAGGATCGTCAATTTTGATGATAACAACCTTGCATCTTTTAATATCATATCCTTTTCTATCTAGCCACCTAGTTTCTTTTCCTCTTTATTATTTCCCCCCTCTATGCAAAGTTGCACGTGTATGAATGTTAGAAGCATGTTTAGCTTTTTCTTATGAAAATTTCACTTCATTAGATTTGTTTTCATAATTAACTCGCATAAGTATATTAAAATTTTGCTTATCAGGCTTGTAGACTCTTACTTCAATTACTTGATCAATTTTGAAAAAAATGAAAAATAAGAAAGGCATGTAGAATCTATATTCAATGACTTGATCAATTTTTAGACAAAATGGATATGACAAGTATGTGAACATTAACTTCAATATCATAACCAATTTTTGACAATTTTAAACTTGACAAATGAAGGCATTTAAAATCTAACTCTAGTGCCTTAAAAATTTTTTTAATAAGTTAACCTCACAATGACAAGGAGGGTGAATATAATATTACTTATATTTAAAATATAATAATAATAATATTAAAAATTAATTTAATATGATAGCATATTATGTCCCTCATTAAGTTTTTTGTATTATTATGTAATAATACTAATAAATAAATTGAATAAGTTCTCCATTTTATTTATAATCCATATTTATAAATAATTAATAATTAAATTGATTGATTTTTATTGTTAAAAAATTAAATTGTAAATTGTAAATTTTATTGTTTAAATAATAAATTATCATTAAATATATTAAAAGTATTATTAATTAATAATAAAATAATACTTTATTAATAATTATAATAGATTAATCATTTTAAACATGATAGTACATTAAATCCATCATTAAAATTTAATTTTATTGTGTAATAAGGTTACTAAATAAAATAATCCATTATTTATTTATAATTTAGTTTGATGAGTAACTAATAACAATTTGACTGATTTTTTATTATGAATAAATATAATCAAAAGATTCTTATTATTTTATTGACTTAACTCCATATTCATTACTCATATTAAATTTATTTTTTAGTAATTAATGAAAATTATTTATCACAAATTATTAATAGCTAATAGGATATTTGTTAGTTCTATATAATATTAAATTATATATTTTATCAAATTTTTATTTATCATCTAATAATATTAATAAGTACGATTATCAATTCTTTATATTTTATTACAATTCAAATATTTTAAATATTTAAAAAAGATTATGATGATTTTTACTGTTAATTGATACTTATTTATTAATTTTTAAAATTATTAATCATTATATTAAATGTTAACACTGATTAACTTTTCATGTTATATTTGTCTGCAAGACTTAATGTCATTACAAATTAATTTTCATACCTAATTAGATTACTAGACCTAGTACCAATGTTGATTAATTTTTTCTTATCATATCGGTCTACTAAACTCAATACAACTATTAAATAGTTTTTTTTGTTTCATTAATCCATCATGCTCAATGCTAATGTTAAATAATTATTACTATTGATAAATTATTTACAAATTCATATTTTCAGCTATATAAAATAATTATTAATAAATAAACATAAAATAAATACTATAACATGAATATTATCACGCATCTATCATCTTATTTATTAGTATTATTATTATTATATAATATAATAAATATTTAATGGCGTATTTAATTTATTATTATGTTAATTTAATTAACATATTATTAATTA
>JAOXYD010108106.1:0-11543 GCA_028565735.1 Pinacopodium congolense
TGTAATTTGGATTATTCACTTGTCATCATTTTGAATTTTAAACACCTTATATAGTTAATTACAAATATTAACTACCTGTGATGGTTAATACATGATCAATGACAATAAACTCCTCATGGGTGTATGTGTCATCCATCATTTCCCACTCACACATGATGGGTTTTAATCTCATTGAATCTCTGCAGTTCTCGTACTTGTTCAATAACCAGTGTGCCCAGCATACGACGAGAGCACATTGTCATATATCTGTTAGGAGTATATGATATCTCGATTAACAAATTGATCATATGACTTATATGTCCTTAAATAGACATTGTATACTGTATCTTATGTCATATCTTGCATTTTCACTTTCCTTTGAACTCATTTATTTTCTTATCTTATGACTATATTTAATTTCTCTACTAAAAAGACAATAGTCATCTATGAATGCTTTTTATGTGAGTCAATTAGTTAAATAAATAACATTCCTCTATTCTC
The DNA here is from genome assembly GCA_028565735.1 of Pinacopodium congolense. Lineage (NCBI taxonomy): Eukaryota > Viridiplantae > Streptophyta > Magnoliopsida > Malpighiales > Erythroxylaceae > Pinacopodium > Pinacopodium congolense. The sequence continues at coordinate 481 of JAOXYD010108106.1, forward strand.
AATTTTCTTTTGAATTAAATTTAATTCGCTTTTATAGAATTATTCCATATGATTGCATCTTGCATAATCTTTTGGCAACAACCTAAAGTAGTAAACATTAAATTCAATTCTTAAGAATGAGATAAGAGTCATAAGGGTATATGATAAGGTTCTTTTTAACCTCGAGGGTCTCACACAATGTAAAATGAGATCTTGAGACATATATTAATCTCATTTGTGGTCATTTTTGCACACATGATATGAGTTATGTGCTACGGTATTTACCCATTTTATTTAACTTAAATGTTTTTCACCCAAGAAATATCATATAAATGATAATTCAAATATAGTAAATGTTTAACTTGAGTTCACTCATCTACTCTAACATTTTTCAAAACTCACATATGGCAACTTAACTCAGGTATAGTAATAACTCAATCACTTTGAACCAATTTCCTTATGACATTTATAATTTAAGTTTCTTGCTCTCAATTATCACTTAGATAATAAACTTTAAACATATCTCATCTTTAATGAATACAAACATTAGAGGCGATTACTCGTGTGAGAGGGTCAATTTCTAATCTGCCTTATATACTTATGATTCATCATAAAATATATTTATGTAAAACAAATATATTTATGAATCAAATTATACACAATGTATAATCTTCATCATACATTATATCCAAAATATGACATTACAATGAGTGAATATATATAGAGAAATGTTTATTATTATATTTTAGCATCTACGTAATCCTCATAACTTTGCATGCCTAATATACACATCTCGAAAAATTGGTTTTTGTCATTGGGTCTGCCACCATATCTCGTGTAGATATATATTTCATGTTCACTTCTCCTTATGCAACTATATCTTTTACATAATTTTACTTGATATCTATGTGCTTTATTTTATAATGGAATTTAAAGTCTTTTGTTCAAGCGATTGCAACTTGACTATCACAATTAATGATCACTGGCTTAATTTTGCTTTTAGTGACTCCTAAATGCACTAAGAATTGATGAAGTCACACAACCTCTTATACTGCTACTGATAACGCTATAAATTCAGCTTCCATCGTGGATAATGCAACGCAAGATTGTTTCTTACTCTTCCATGATATTACTCCATTGTTTAGTAATAATACATATCTAGAGGTAGATTTTCTTTCATCTAAATCCCCTCCCCAGTCTGCATTTGTATACCCTTGTATATGTAGATCATTACCTTGATAATATAATGCATGGTTCGCAGTTTCCTTTAGATACCTTAATATTCTTTTTACCGTTTTTCAATGTGCTTAGTCTAGATTTGATTGATATCTGCTCATCATCCCAATAGCGTAACAAATATTTGGTCTTGTACACATGATTTCATACATAAGACTTCTAACTGCACTGAAATAGGGAACATTCTTCATTTGTTCCCATTTTTGTGGCGTTGACGGGTAATTTCTCTTACTGAGGCCTTCACCTTTAGCAATAGGAGTATCAATTGGTTTGGAATCTTGTATACGGAATCATTCAAGAATTCTTTAAATGTAAATTGCTTAGGAAAGCAATAACAATCTCTTCAAACGTTCTCTTAAAATCTTGACTCAAATAATATACACAGCTTCACCCATCATTTCAAATTAAGATGAAAACCAATATTTGATTTGCTTAATGAATGCATAATCATTACAAGAAATTAATATATTATCCACGTGTAAAGATAAAATCACGAATTTATCTTTGGATCTCTTAACATATACACAATGTTCCTCATCAATCATTTAAAAATCATACGCAATGATTACATTATGAAACAAATGTACCATTGTCTTGAAGATTGCTTCAAGCCATAAATCAAATTTAATAAGTGGCATACCTTATTTTCTTGGTCTGCATTAATGAAACCCTCAGATTGCTCCATATAAATTTCTTCCTCTAATTCTCCATTAAGAAAAGCAGTCTTTACATCTATTTGATGTAATTTAAGATTCATACTGGCTACTATAGCTAAGATAAGATGGATTGAAGCAAACTTCATAATAAATGAAAAAATTTCCTCATAATCAATTCTCTCTTATTGTGTATATCCTTTTGCCATAAGACGTGTCTTGTATCTTTTGATACTACTATCAGCTTTTCGTTTGATTTTGACAACCCACTTATTCCCAATCGCTTTACGCCCTTAATGAAGTTAACCAAGTCCCATACTTGATTGCAGCTTAATGAAGCCATTTCTTCTTGCATTGCTTTCATTCATTCTTCCTTAGTATGACCAGTAAGAGCCTCGTTTACATTCATTGGTTATTCTTCCTCTTGCAGAACAATCATATTAATTTCCTCTTTAATCTAAAAAATACATCAGGGAATTATTCCTTGATTACTCCATTTTAAATGAGGTTTATCATAAACAGATTCATGATGAATCTGATTGCTCCCACTTAGATCAGTCATCATAGGGAATCTTTCTGTGAAATTGCTCCCACCCAGTTAAAGTTCCTCTTCTTGATTCTGCACAACAAAATCACGTTGATCGAGTGTTTCATATGATATGAGATCTTTACCTATTTCCCCCTGCTTGGAAAAATTATTTTCTAAGAATATTACATCTCATGATTCAAATTCAGTTACCATTTCATTTCCTTGTTCATCAATTAACACATATCCTTTAGAGTGCTCTGGGTATCTAATGAAGATACTTTTTCTCCCTCTTGGGCCTAATTTTTCATGCTCGTGAAAAAGATCATAAACATAGGCTGTATACCCCTAAGGTCTGAGACTTGACATACCAGGTCTCCTACTAGTCCATAACTTATATGGTGTACTAGTAACTGATTTCGTGGGTACATGATTAATTACATAAGTGGTTGTTAGCAATGCATCATCACAAAAGGTGATTGGTAAATTTTCTTGTGCCATCATGGACCTAATCATTTCTAATAGCGTCCTATTTCATCTTTTGGTAACATCATTTTGTTTTGGGGTTCTAGGAATTTTTGATTGCCTTTCTATTCCTTTCTTATCACATAAAGCTTTGAATTTATCTGACAAGTATTATTGATCTCAATTAATTCATAATGATTTTATTTTCTTATCTAATTGATTCTCAACCAAATTCATATACTTTATGAAACATTCGAATGCTTCTGATTTATGAGAAATCAAGTAGACATAACTATACTGAGTATAGTCATCCATAAAAGTGATGAAATATTCAACCCCACATCTAGTCCTTACATTCATTGGATCACAGATGTCAGAATGAACAAATTACAATGGATATAAAGGTCGTGTTCTCTTTCCAAATGGCTTTAGCGCCATTTTACCAGATAGACAATGTTCACATACAGGTAGATCTATTTGATTTAAAACACCTAGAAGTCCTTTTTTGACTAATCGACTTATTCAATTTTGACCAATATGACATAGTCTAAGATGCCACAAAGTTGCATCAATGTTGGAATTATTAGATGATATAAATAATGAATAACTAATGTTATTATTTTTAACTATAACATCTAGTACAATAAAACCATCACACATAAAATCATGACCATAATACATTGATTCAAGAAATAAATCCATTACACCATTATGGAAGTTTATATGGAAATCACGTCTAACTAACATCAATACATAAAGGAGATCCCGATGAATTTTTGGAGCATATAAAAATTTATGTAGGATGATAGATTGACCACCACGCATGACTAACTTATATGTGCCAATTTCGGGTACAACAACTTTACAATTGTCACCTATATAAAGCCATCAAATTTTATGTGGTAGTTTTGTAAAACTCAACGAAGGCATCTCTATCCTTCACTACATGGTTAGTTGCTCTTGAGTCTATAATCCATAAAATATGTGATTCGATTAGAAAAACAAAAAAAGAAACATTCATAGAACAATTTTTTATACTATAAAGTTGTACCTTCTTAGGCTCAGTACAATCTTAAGTAAAGTGGCCCTTATTACCATAATTATAGCACTTCACATATTTTATGTTCTTCTTCTTGGAGGAACGTTTTCCTTTTCCATGTTAGTTCCATGTTACTTTCTTGGATTCCTGAGTTGAGTGGTTGAATCTCTTATTCTTCATCCACTTGTGTCCACAATGATGCTTGCGTTTCTTGTTCATAGCTCCATGTGACTTATAACTAACTACATATGCCTCAAAAGATATCTTTGAGGCTTTAAGACACTCTTCTTCTAATATGAGATGCCTTATAGTATCTTCCATTGTCTTGATGCTCTCATTATGAGTTAGGATCATCTTTATATGCTCCCAACTATAAGATAGTGAATAAATCACAGCTTGCACTTGTTGTTCATTAGAAAGCTTATGACCAACATCACATAACTCACTTACCATGTTACACATTTTCCTAAGATGTTTTTGCATTGTTTTATTTGGGTGCTTCTTATAAGTATCAAACTTAATTGTTAGTGACCTCACTTTAGTTACTGAAGCACCTCCAAAACGCACAGCCAATGCAGACTACATATCTTTTACAGTTTCCAATTTACGAAACTCTCGCATGATATCATTATCCATGCTACTCAATAACGTGATGCGAGTTAAATAGTTCTTCTTTTTCCACAATTCATATGCTTCACAGTCTCTCTTATGTTGGGCTGTAGTGCCCTCCTCAGGAAATTCCAAGGTTAGGTTTAATAATTCAAGAGCCTCTTGCTCCTTCAGCACATATTGGATTTTCAAATTTAAGATTTCATAATTGTCACCATTGAGTTTCTCACCCATATTGAGTTCAACAACAATATTCTTTGAAGCAGTAGCCATTTTAAAACATTAAGTTTCTACAGTTAAAAAGAAATATATATGCACATTAATATTATATTTAATCGTTCGCAGAGCAAATAATTAAATCATAATTACTTATGAAATCGAAAGTCTACTAATGTGTTCAATCATTATTCACACAACAATCAAATCCTAATTACCATATTATAAACGAATTCCTATGTGAAATACATGTAAACATATTACATAAATATCTAAACTTTGTTCTTACAAAACAACATAATGCATTACATATTAATTCAACTAATTTCTAATAGTTAATTTGATTAGATAAGTTATTTCTAATATTAATTCAACTAAAATTACAATTAGAAAACTCATTTCTAATTTTGTTAGTTTTAGAAATTTATTCTAATTTTGTTTCTAACTAAACAAATTAGTTTAATTTTATTAGAAAAAACTAATTTCTTTTATTTTTATTTTTATTAGAAACTAATTTAACTAAACTAATTAGTTTTGTAAATTAGAAAATTTTAAACTAAACAAATTAGTTTAATTTTATTAAAAAACTAATTTATATTATTTTTATTTTGATTAGAAACTAATTAGTTTGTGTAAATTAGAAAAACTTATTTCTAATTTTTTATGTTACATTTAATTTAAAATATCAATATAAATCTTAAGGTATAACCTAACATCAATGTGGTTATTAAGGCATAAACCTTCAATCTCAATGAAAGAAAGTTATATATTATAGGTCCAAGTCATAGCTTATAAGACATCAAATGGACATGACCCATTCCAAAAACTAAGTAACATTATGGATCACAAAACCACAAGCTTATTAACATGTTGGATCTCAAAGCCTAAAGTCTGAACCCATTATTGGTTATTATGACACATATATCCAAAACTATAACAAAACATTTCACTTTTGAGAGGCTGCGTGCCTCTTGATGTTTCAAGAAGAGGGGTCTTCTTCCTCCTCTTCTACGTAGTTCGTTCTCTCTTTCTTTGTTTTATTTTATTTTTTTTATAAAAAAAATTCTTTGCCATCTATCTTCTTCGACTCTTTTCGATAGGCCTAGTGTCAGTGGAAGCGTATCTCCCGCTCCTCACCTAGATCATAAATCCATGTGTACTTGTAGAGTTTTGTTAGGGTTTAAGATATAAACAAAATGACGGGAAAGAGCCTCCAATGGATCAATGTAATATTTGCGTTTCCTTACTCTACTTCTATCGAAAATCATAGGTTACGATGAAATGATATAAAACTATTTAATATTTACTTGAAACACAGTAAATCAGTATTTAAAAGATTTCAAACGAGCATCCATGTACGAGTAAGCATACAATTTGTTTTTTTAAGCAAAACGGTAATGGTTTGTCAGGCAATGTTAAGAATCATAGAACAAACGCATCAAACATATATCTAAATTGCAATACCTAATTTCGATTGCATATGCTAATGTTATCAAGAATCCTTATAACATGTAACATAATCATTTAACACAGATAATCGTCATGCTTAAATCATAAATAAGATTTTGCATTTTAACTGACTCTGATATCATTGTAAGAAAAACTAAGGATAACATATAATCACATAGATTACAAACAACATGATCATTACATATGCATAATCAATAATAATCACGTACTTGAATTAATGTCTTAAATTCCACCGATTAGAGAGCGTAAAAAATAATTTCTGCAAAGAGTTTTTATTTTATGGATGATTCTCTTATCATCATTTTGAATTTTAAATACTTTATATAATTAATTATAAATATTAACTACCCTTGATAATTAATACATGATCAATGACAATAAATCCCTTATTAGTATATTTATCATTTGTCCTGATTCTCCTAATGGAGAAGGTAACAAATGAATTGTTAGAAACTTAAAAACAAGGGAAAAGTATCGTCTTTTTCAAATCGACTTGGTTTTTGAACGTGATTTTGAATTCTATCTCTTTCATTGCTAGTTCCTTGATCCTTTTTTGCAACATTTACAATTCATTGTCCTTTTAACTCTAATTTATTATCGGCTTCCTAACGCGCTTCCCCAACTATGAAATCTAGTAAAAGTGAAAAAAAAAAACGGCGAAACTTAGGGGATGTTTAGTTGGGTTGTAGAATGTGGTTTTGTGTTGTGGTTGTTATATTTTGTATTGATAATTGTGTTTTTTTTTATCGATTTATGTGCTGAATTAGTATGTTTTCTTTATCGATTTTTGTATTTAGAAAAATAGGAAACCAAAACCAAAAACAAAAGCCAAAGTAAACAAGGCCTTAATTTGCTCAGCCCAGAAGGCCCATCCTCTAGTTCTATTGCTTTAATAAGTCCAGCAGAGCTTAAGCAAAGCCGAGAGTCTCCTCCCACAGCCCAGTAGATTAGAGGTCCAACGAGCCCGAATATAAAATTGAGAAAGGATCTCGAAGTGATAAGGTTTGTGTCTTCTGCCGACTCCAGTTCAAGGAGTTGAGCCGAAGCCCTAGTTGCAGTTTGCTTCTGTACAGACGTTGATCCTTCTTCCTTAGATGCCTCTGATCCCTTATATTTCGACAAAATCTACAATAGAAGATGCTCATGAATGAGCTTCATCGAGTAACTTGAAGTAGATTTTTAATTCCATGTAGTCCCATTTTTTTCATTGACAATGTGCGCAAGTTGTTTGATGAAACGCATTCAAGAGCATCGTCTTAAACCACCACACGATGCAGTGAGTGTAAAATGGCAGAAAGAAGTTCTTGCGAAATGGGCACGCGCTTTATGTTTTCAAGTGCCAATTGTACGATTTGCCTGGGGTACCCACTGAGAGTTAGAAGATTATGGCTAAGAGTGGCTTACTAAATGTGAGAAGAAGAATTTTTGGCCTTAACAGTTCAACAATTGATTCTTAGTTTTTTTTTCTGTGCCTCATGTTTGTTATTTCAAGAAACTCTTATGAATGCCACATGTATACAGGAGAAAGTTCCTTTAGAACCTCTTAAAGTAGCTTATCCTTGTTTTTTGGGAAGATAAATGGAATGCACTCTGGTGTTTTCTTGTCTGTTAACGCATTCAGTTCAGCAGTCCATGTTCAGCTCCATAATATTGTGTAATGGTTCTCTTGTTTACAGATAGTGTCAAAAGAATTCCTTGATTTTTTGTGATAAAAGTTTTACAAATATTGTCATGATTCGAGTCCTTGCACTGAACTAACATTGAAATTGTTGTTTTCTGTGTATCCCGTATTAAACATCATATTGAAGGCAATTGTTATATTTTGTTTTGCTTGCTAGCAAATAAGGGGAACAGAGATAAAACGTTCATTTATGATGTTATATTGTCAGGTTTTTGCAAAAAGTATCTACAGTTTGGTCAGTTGCACAATGTTGTCTTCATAGCAGATCCACATATTGTTTGCAATTTATTGATATATACCTTTTTCGTCCCACTGACTTCTATAATCGAAATGTGAAACAGGATACTGAAGAATGATGGACACAGCTCCTGTACGCGATATCACAGTTATCTTACATCACCTATCCCAAGGTTGTTTTGGTATTATTTGTGAAATAAACTAATTGCATCTTTGTTGAATTTGAGCTCATAGAAAGATCCTCTATTGTTTGCTATATGAGTTCTACCCCTCCTTTCATTTTCAATTTTGGGAAAATTACATGGGTAAGATCTCTCTTGTTGAGTAATGTCTGATGCTGCTGGTTTAAATCTTGGTATTCATCTAAGTTAACTCCATTGCTTCATAATCTTTGAACTCGCAACTGAACTCATAAGCAACTAAATGCATAAAAAACTTATCTCCAATTTTTACCTGAAGCATTTTGTTACATCTTCCTTTATTTGTCATAATATATATTATATTTGCTAGCTATTCAATGCCTCTCCGTCTTTAAGACACTGTGGTTTAATTCCTTTCTATTTTCCATCAGCATTCAGCAATATTTTGGTCCTCATCCTGTTTCACTTGGCTGGCATATTTTGGCTGCTATAAAATTTTGAAATCTTTGAGCTTGTGACTTTGAGTCCACCTATTTTCTCTTCTTTTTAATCTGATTTACTCTCACATGTTGACTCTATAATATTTGGCTATTTCTTCAGGATTGTTAGTTGACTCTATTATTTCTTGTTGTTTGAATTGGAATGACAGAGAAACTTGGTTCATGGCAGTTTCTGCCACATTACGTTTTTCTTTTCCCAGGGTTTTTTTTTTTTCGGTACACGAACTTGTGTTTTGTTTGAAGAATGAACTTAAATTTTAAACTTGCCTTGTCGCTACCTGGGCAGTAGGTGGGTGGTTGGTTGTAATCTTGCTAATGTGCCACGTGCTTCCATGTGGAGGTGAATTGTCGTTAAGTTACTGGAGACTCTAGAGCTATTGACTTTAGTGGTTACTTTGTTTATTATTTAAATTCTGCTTTTTACCTAAAAATGGAATTTACCATCCAATCCACTGTTGCTTTATTACTATGTAGGAGTTATGATCACTTATCTATAATCGTGACGCTATTTGTTACTTAGTCGTTAATATCTCTATTAAAAGTGTATGGCTCATAGTTTATTGATTTATACATCATGGGGTCTTAAATCTGAACTGGAGAAGCTTTCTCCTTCCTTGGGATGTAGTGCAATTTACTTGAGAGGGTCCTGTATTAATGCTTTGCCAAGGTAACATAAATGCCTTTTTCTGACATTGTCTTTCTTTGCTTCCACTGATTGACTAGGGAGGATATGTCAACCTACAATTCTGTGTCTTAACAATGAAATATTTAACATGCTATAATCTGCTGTGTGACACGACCGTTCTCTCATTTTGTTTTGCTCCTCTCTTTACTCACTCTTAGATTAATTTTAAAATTTATTTATGAAAGATGATAATTTCTTATTGTTTATATTTAATTTACAAGGTACATGACGATGCAATTTGTTGGGTTCTACTGGAAAAGAGGTATAAATAAGAAAGCAAAAATTTTGTGGGTAACTACATATCTCTTCTTGTTATAAGCCATTGGTTTTAAGGTTTAATGATCATTGCAAAAGTTGGAAATAGATCAATTAAATCTTATCAAAATACCTAGTATATGAATATCAAACACACTCGTTTCTTGCAGAAAGTGGGTTACCATTTGGAATTGGATGTCTATGATTTCTGTTCTGACAATCTTAGCAAAAATTGGATGCCCTTTGTCAGGTATATGTAAACCGTTGGTTTGGTACATGCTTTTACTTCCGTTATTCAGGGGTTTTTGATACTGTGCTGGCTCAAAACGAGAGAAGTGCTGATTCAGGGCATTATGTTGCTTGGATCAGAGAGAAAGTGGTGAGTTTTCTGAGCCAGCTTTTTCAGTAATTGATTGTCCTGATATTTGGCTTTAAACTGTAATCACCCATCTTTTTTCCTTACAGGAAAATGAATTGAGTGTGATGATGATGATCCAATATCACAGAGGGATGAAGATACTACTAGACTATCTGGAGGATGTAAGCTGTTCATATTCTATAAATGGACAAGTTCATGGTGAAGCTATAGTTCGTCCTAGCCTTTTTGTATTTGTAGTGGGCTGTTTTCAATCCTCTTTTTTGATGGTACGTTTCTTTTTTTTCCTATTTTTCTTTCTATACAAATGAAGTGGACAGAAATCTGCATTTTTTGTGAGGTTGGCTATTTTTGATATCTTTGGTAAAGTCTTAACCCTGTTTCTTACATCCATGTTCTTAATCGCATTGTGAGGCTGGCTATTTTTTATCTCTTTTGTAAAGTCTGAACCTTTTTCTTATGTCCATGTCCTTAATCGCATTGTTACTTGTGCAGCTTTCATTGAAATTTCTGTTGATATGGTTGTTGGTTCGGATTGGCTTTGATCCAATACGGGGATGTGAAATTGAACAAAAATTGCACTTTTCTATTCGTGATTCCCTTCTCCTTGTTGAAATATTGCCTTTTTCTCCCCCCCCCCCCCCCCCAAAAAAAAAACTGTTGCATTTTGCATTTTGATTTAAAGTAATATTTGATTTTCATTTTTCACAAAAAAAAGTGTTGGAAATGATCATAACAATAAAAAATTAATGAATTATTTTCTTTTATATTTATAAAACAGTATGCCAATTGATTTATCCAAATTTTTTTCAAGATGCAAAGGAGAGATATATCTTGTTTCAAATTTCAATTAGGTACAAGAGAATAATTAGTCTATTTTTTAATTTTTGTATTGTTTTTTTATTTTTATATTATATTAGTATATTCTTTTTTATTTTTATGTTGCTTTTCAATTTTTGTGTTTAAAAAAAAATAAAAACAAAAAATGAAATTGTT
>JAOXYD010108116.1:0-11543 GCA_028565735.1 Pinacopodium congolense
GGTCATGTGAGTGTAAAGACGAAAATTTACCACTTTAGCCTTTGTATGTTGAAAATTGTTTTGTAGATAGTTTATGCCTAACCTTGTGTATGGTTTTCTACTTGGTACAGGTTTCTGGGGTTAGAATCAGCCATGTGACATACCAAGACATCCATGGAACATCAACGAATCCCTTAACAATGGAATATAGTGGGGGTGTATCTGTTCTCTTTAACTACTTTAGCTCAACTTCCTCACACAGTTCCTCTTCTCTCACACTCTCTTCCCCATGCATTTCAATAACTTCATTAACTTCCTCTTCCACTTCTGCTTCCTTCACACACTGATCCACTACATCAATCTTCATACATGTAGTACCATCTATCGGCTTCTTAAAAGATTTAGACATACGAAAATCAGCCTGCTCATCACTAACTCTCAAAACAAGTTTCCCTTCATACACATCCACTAATGCCCTACCAGTATTCATAAAGGGCCTACCCGAAATCAAGGGACAATTTCTATCTTCCTCAAAATCCAACATAACAAAATTAATAGGAATGATAAATTTATCTTCTTTTACGAATATATCTTCCACAACTCCAAATGGTCTCTTGATGGATTGATCTGCAAGCTAAATGAGTATAGATGTTAGCTTGACCTCTCCTAATCCCAATTTCCTCAAAATAGAAAAAGGCATCAAGTTAATACCTACACCTAAATCACATAAAATTTTAGAAAAATCAAAATCACCAAGAATATATGGAATAGTAAAACTCCCTGATCTTGCAGTTTTGAAGGCATTATGCTTGAGATAATCGAACTATAATTTTCTATCAAGGTTACCGTCTGATTATCCTCCCAAGTGGGTTTATGTGTCAGTATTTCCTTGAGAAACTTGGAATACTTGGCCATACATTCCAAGGCTTCTACCATGACAAGTTTATTAGAAGCTTCTTTAGTTTCTCCAAAAACTTGAAAAATTAAGTGTCTATTTGATGTTGTCTCACCCTTTGTGGTTATAGAAGTTTAGGCTTATAAGGTGGTAGTGGTACATTAGCCCTATCTTTTTCTTTCTCTTCCTCCTCCTCTTCTTTTATCTCCTTGCTTTTCTCCTTTTACACATTTGGCTCCTCTAGTTGCTTACCACTCCTAAGTGAGATCGCTTTGAGTTATTCCTTCGGGTTGGCTTCAATATTGCTTGGTAGGCTACCTAAATTTATAAAAGTCAAAGCATTGGCAAGCTGACTTACATGTAATTCTAAGTTACGGATAAATAAGGTATGGTTCTTGGTGATTTGATCAAACTTGGTCTCCATCTTCTTCTAATTCTCCTATTGGCTTCCAAACATCCTCTTCTGATTTTCTTCTTAGCTTGAAAACTTAGAGCCCAACACACTCATCATCTTATCCATCTTGCTCTCCAAAGACCCAAATCAGTGATGTCTAAATCTAGGAGGTCCTTGAGGTCTTTCTTGGCCACCTGCATTATTAGTACTCTAAGAAAAATTTGAGTGGTTTACCACCCTGGATTATAAGTGTTGGAGTATGGGTATTTAGCTCTTTGTGGCTAGCCTACAAAATTTACTTGCTCAGTGCAACTAGCTCTTAACAAGACACATCCTACTGTATCATAATTGTCTTTTCAGTAAAGCTCGTAATGAAATTTTATGGCCTTCACTGTAGATGAAGATGCTCCTTGTATATTGCTCAACTGCTTGGTGAGGGATGTAATTTGAGTTTGTAATGCTGTTACCAAGACAACTGGTATGATCCATTTTTTCTAATTTTGCCCCTATCTACTCCTCTTATTTGACTACATACAACTATTACTCACCAACTCTTCTAAAAGTTCATGAGCTGCATCAATGGTTTTTATCATCAATGATCCCCAGTGGCTATATCTATGATCACCCTTGTATTCTGATTAACTCCATTATAAAATTTCTATAGTAAGAACTCCCTTGGAAGATTTTGGTGTGGGTAGCTTCTTTTCAACTCTTTGAACCTCTCCCAGGCTTCATCCAATAATTCCCCATCACTTTGTTGAAAGTTTGTGATTTCCTTGATGATCCTAGTGGTCTTGATCAAGGGAAAACACTTTGCAAGAAAAGCTTGGGTGACTTGCTCTGATATGGTAATTTGTCCTAAATTAAGGGAGTTATACCATGCCTTAGCCCGATCCCTCAAGGTAAATGGAAACAATCTTAACCTTACTGCATCGTCCAACATTCCATGAAACATAAAAGTATAACAAATCTTCAAGAAGTTAGATAGATGGGCGTTAGGATTTTCATTGGACAGCTTGTAGAATTGCATACTGCTCTAAAGTATGTTGAGGAGTGCTAGCTTGATTTCAAAGTAATTGGCTTGAACCGCAGGTCTTGAAATTCCTTGAGGACTGAACCCTAACCTTATGAAATCCATAAATGTATTCTCAGCTCCTCCTTGCTCTCCTTCTTTTGACATAGTTAAATGAATTCTATCTTGGTGTCTTGCTTTTTAGCTCTCTTTTGTGCCATGTGATGTCGGATAACTTTTCATCACTAAGCTCGTTACACCCATTAGTGCTCATTATTTTTATGCACCTACAAATACACAAGGAAAAGTATCAAAAATCTCAAACCAAAGTTACTCAAACTAAACAAGATGATAAACAAAACAATCACCTAAAAACTTGTTGATGAGTTTACAAAACTATCTAATTAGTTTTAGCTCAAACCCACAAGCATATGGAGTGTAACTTATAGTAAATAATGGATATCGATCCCACAAAAATTGGAGCTTGAGCACCACTTAATTTAAGTTATTATTTATTCAAGAATTAATTTCAATTAATAAAAAACTAAGAAATAAACTAAATCAAACAACTAGCAATGAACAAATATTAAAACAAAAGTGCAGAAACTTTGGATTTCAAGATTTAGGATTAGAGATAACTTTTTTTCTAATTTTTCTCCCTCCTACCATGCTGATTGAATTATGCCTCACCTAAGATATCCTAATAGTTTAATTACCCTCTTTCAAGGTATAATTAAATGTCCCTAGCCAAATTAAATGGAATGGAATAAGCAATCTTTCAATCTACAAAACCAGTTAACTAATTTAACTAATTATGAAGCTATCCTATAGGTAATCAACCAATTAGTTAAATCTATCTCTAAATAATCAATTAACTTGATCAAATGCAGGTATATAGGGTGCCAACTCTCATTGTACATACCTACACAATTAACCAACTCAATTTCTCAATATATTGCAAGGTATAAACTAAACATTCATCAAAATCATCATTCATTCAATTCAACAAGATAATATATATAGTAAACTTAACCACTCATAATGTGATTAACATCCATAATTACCAAAAAATCCATAATAAAGAAAATAGAAGAGAGAAAAAATAAGAAACTAGATGATGATAGTAATCTTCTCTTCTTTCTCCTATGATGGAATTTCTGTAGATGAGAAGTTCTTGCCAAAAGGTGGATGTTGATCTTGATTTCCCACTTTAGTAGAGACAAAACCTATTTTTTGCCTCTTTGGGTGAGTCCCTAAATGTTTCTTTTCTGTTATCTGGTAGCCCTAGGGATGTGTGCCCTTATATATGACATGTCAAGTCAATAAACCTTAAAAATAAGTGATCTCTAGGTTAGCTCTGAATGCAAATACCACAGTTATGGGAATTAGACCCATCCCATGATTATGGGTTTTTGTTCTTCAACTCCTCCACTTTGCTTCTCCACTTTAAGTTCCTAACATAAGTACAAAGATGGCCATGCTCCATTCTTACACCAAAATGATCAATTCTTATCCTAATCCAACATCAAACATAGAAGAACAACCATGAAGATCAAACTAAATAAAAACATAAAAAATAAGTCCTAAAACTAAAAAATATGAACCTATCATACAAGAAATACATCAAAATTTGCTTAGGAAAAATACACAAATGCATAACTATCATTACGTGAATGTTAATGTTGATTTTGAAGATTTAATTTGAGTATGATTAAAATTGAAATTTTTTTAATATTCATTAGATCATTCCATGAACGAAACATCTTGCATGGTGACCTAGAGATAGGCTTACATAAGATGTTTGGGTTAGGTGTGAACTTAGTCAAAACAATATATTTCATAGAACAAATTATTATAGTCAGTCAATAGGTTGGGATAGAGAGTACTTTTGCCTCATTTTTCCAATTTGAATAATGATATATAACCTTAGAAGAGTGTGATTTACATTAAGGAATCTATAGTCTAAAAAAATCTTGAATTTGAGTTAAAACACAATGAGTACGTGTACATTATAGAGGGATTAATTACCTGAATCCTACCTTCGTCATTAATTATTACTTCTTATAAGTTTGTATAGGAATATTTGATTTTAATTGTTTTTTCCTTTTAATTATTAAACCAATCAATAATCTTTCCACTTTTTATTAACAATCCTCGTGGTTTGACCCCTAGACTCATCCTAATTATATTGAATTCAATAGGAGCACTTACCTTTTCTTGTTTTGTAATATGGCTTAGAGTGTTCTTGGTTATTTCTCTTTTAAAACTTAAGATAGGCACACAACATATCATTACTTATGTCATTTGTAAGTTTGATTCTATTCATTAGGAATTTGAAGAGCCATTTGATACATCCTTGGGATTGCAAAATATGTGGAGTTGATTCATGATGTAAGAACATAAAGTGAGCAAGCTCCACATTAAATTTCATGGCTAAAGAAAATTAGAGAAGGAGTTATAGCAACAAGACTGAAGAAAGGAAAAAGTTAGAATACTAGTAGGAGCCCATAGGGTGAGCCACACCCTAAGCCTCTCATTGTGAACTTTTTCTAGAGAATGGCTATGGGGTGCATGGCCCACCTCTTGGCCAATTATGCCCTAGCTCACCTTTTACCATTGTTTTACTATTTTTTGTAGTAATTTTGCCTCTAAACACCTTATAGTAGCCACCAAGGGATGAAAGACGAATCCTAAGCCATCTTCAAAGTTGTTTTACACAAAATTGAAGATGAATTTGGATTAAAAAACATTAAGATTTAAAGAACAAGACTAGTTTTTAGTAATAATCATCATTAAAAAATCAAGAAATTCAAGAACTTCACCCATGAGCATTTTTATTCCATTTATTTTTATGATCTTTGTTGTTGGTCTTAGAATTTTAGGGGCTAAACTTCTTATCGGATATGGGTTTTTCTGAATGTAAAGCTATAGTATACATTATTTCCTTTGATTGAATATGAATGTTCTAGATTTTTCTTGAATTATCTATGAACGTTAATTGAGATTAGTTTTTGAATTAATTGTGACTCACGCAATATTCAATTCCAATACATGATTTCATATGTTTAGATGGACCAAGTCAAATATATGATTAGATCACCTATAGGTAATGCATCTTTCATGGATACCTTGACCATAGGCTTACATAATGTACTAAATTAGATGTAAGTCTATTAAAAATAATATATTCCATAGATCTTAATAATTCATTTAATTGGTAAAGTAAGATACTGTGACCAACTACATAGTTTATCAAATTGAATAGGAATTTCATGACTTAATCGTGACTTTCTGATTTATTTTAGGGAACCTATGGTTTAAGGTAATCTAGACAACATATTAAATCAAGGTGTTGATGAATACTAGCTTCTAAGAGGGATTAATAACTTGAATTCTAACTTCATTATGGTTTGTTAATTTATCTGAGTTTTGCTCTTAGATTCACCTTCATTTATTTTTTTATTTTCCCTTTTAATCAATTAATCATTTAACAATTTTTAGTAGTTTAGATAACAAGTTTAGAATTTCACTAATAATGTAGCTTTTAAGGTTCAACACCTGGATTCACCATAGCTATATTGTATAACAATACATACACTTGCACTTTCGTATGTTATGGTATTGTTTAGTGTGTTTCTTAGTTATTCTGTCATTTAAAACCTAGGTACGTCCATACGCACATCAAATTTTCTACACTTTATATTTTGTGTAAAAACTTCACATTTCTTGATATTTTGTTTGTACTTTCACTTTTCATGCTAGGTACTTTGTTATACGACTAGGAGTCATCCTATTGATCTAGTAGAGCCAAATCCTAAAGTTTAACATACATTTATAAAAGAGTTAAGAGAGAACAAGTTGGGAGGTAGCACTAAGTTAGAGGTTCTAGAGCCATAATTTGACAATATTGATTAAGAGCTAATATAGCGAATGCAATTAACCAAATGCAATCTTTCACAACTCTCGTTATAAGGCACGAAATCTAGCATACAATAGTCAAGGGTAGAGAGTGATAGCATTGACATCAAGTTGTAGGTATTCTAAATCATGTAGAATTATATTTAATTTGATGGGCTTTCAGATGAAGATCCCAACACCTATATCACAAAATGATTGGAGATTTGCGACACCTTCAAGCTTTATCAGAGGAAGCTATCAGATTGCAGTTAACCCTTTTTACATTGAGGAGTGGTAGGAGCTGTTGTCGGTTCACCAAATAATAAAATACCTAATTAATCCTAATTACATAGTTAGGGTAAGTTAGGGTTGATCGCACAGAAAACTGGTTATGTTTTTAAGTTATTCCTTAGGTTGATTAAAAGGAAACAAAAAAAGAAATAAAAACCCTGGAATATAAAGACTCTAAAACTAAACATAAGGACAATTAACAAACGCAAAATAAAGAAATAATAACACATAAAAGAAACAAATAGACGATAATAAAAGAAAGCTGGGTGAAAGTTATATTAGGGATTCCGACTTATAATTGATCCTTAAAATAAATAAATTACAATTAGTCTAAGATGCTTGCCTATATGTTTGAAAAAGTTCTCAAATCCTATGTTCCATCAATTTTAGAAAGTCCTATACGATAGAAAACTTAACCTTAATTATGACGCAACATAGAACAAGCTCTCTAGATTCAATTGTGCGACAACATTAACTCACTAGGGAATGACTAACCTAAGCTATTTTTATACAAACTCGGACTATGTAACTCAGAGAATTAGAGTTCATTGACAAATTCAACTAGCCTATTGCCACTTATGGTATTAGCTATGGAAAATTATGTATTACAAGCCTCTAGCTAGTAATGGAACTAGGAATTACACTTAGGGTAGATAATCCTAAGAATTAATTCCCAATTTACGTTATTTAACTAGTATTCCAATTCAATCCTAGCCTAAATTATAAAGCTCAATCAATTCATAATCAATTCTTATTGAACCAAAGGAGTTTCAACCTTATTTTGATGATGACAACACATCTTGGTCGACTGAAGATGTCTATCGATTGACCAAAGAGTTAATATTGCACAATAGTTAGAATATTTGTACAATGGCCCAAAGAGTTAATTAGCAGATGAACGTTGGAGATTTCCCCAACGGCTAGATTAATCCATGCTTACATTTTAAATAGAGGATTATGCAAAGGTTTGGAGAAAGAAGTGTTGGGAACGAGTTTTCTATCAAAGTTTAAGAGTTCTGCTCAATACGTGTGAGTTATAACTTTGTGCAGCATTGGTGTGCTTGATTTTTGAGCTTTTAAAAAGAGAGTTAAGAGGTTATTCTTGAGCCTACAAAAGGAATTTTTCAAAAGGTTATACTTGAGCCTTTGGAAAAATAGAGAGGGTTATCCTTGAGCCTAAAAAGAAGTTATAAGTTAAACTTTATATTTACGTTGCTTATTTCATATTCAATAAAGTACATGTCTCTTTTTATTTTATTTGTTTCATATTTATTTTAGCTTCCATAAATTTTATTTAATTGTTTTATGTGTTCCTTGGCTAAAATATTTAAAACCTAATTCACCACCCTCTTAGGTGCCATTTAAGAATAACAATTGGTATCAAAGCGTAGGTTTCATATAGATCTATAATTCCAACAAATTAGTGAGGAAGGATCAAATGGTACACTTCATGAATTTTGTAAGTGCTTCATATAGTTTATATGGGTATAACCCACGTAGAACACCATTTTTTATGGTAACAATTACATGTATTGGAAGAATAAGATGGGGTGTTACTTAATAGGAGAAAATACTGACTTATGGATGATGGTAACTTAACCATTTTCTATGCCTACCAAACTTATAGGTAATGAGGCTGTTTTAAAGAAAGAAAATGAATGGAACATAGAAGAAAAGAGATCTATTTCCTTGAACTATAAAGCAATGCATATTTTATATTATGGTTTAAATATGGAAGAGTACAATAGAATTTCAATGTGTGAAACAACATATGATATATGACATGCTTTTGAAATAACTCATGAAGGTATGAATCATGTGAAGGAGACTAAAATTATCATGCTTGCTTATGGATATAAATTGTTTGGAATGATGCATGATGAGACTATGTCCACTATGTATACACGATTCAACAATATCATAAGTGCTTTATAAGGTCTAAGTAAGACATATTCTAATGTTGAGCATGTTAGGAAAATCTTAATGTCACTTCCAAAGACATGGGAAACAAAGATAACCGCAATACAAGACGCTAAGGATGTTAATACACTTCCCATCAACGAGCTTATTGAGTCACTATTGACATACGAAATGAGGATGAAAAATATCAACCAAGAACAAGAGACACTAAAGAAGAAAAACGTTGCCTTCAAGGCATCAAAAAGGGAAGAAAGCGACAATGAAGAATCATTACTTGGGAGAGAAAATGAGGAACTCGCATTTATCATGGGAAGACTAAAGAAGTTAATGAGAAATTCCTCAATACATCGAAAAGATATGTTGTTTTCCAAAAATAAGATTTCTATCATAACATGTTATGAATGTGGTGAAAAAGGATGCTTGAGATCACAATACCTATGGTTATAAGAAGAAATAGAAAAAGACAAGAAGAAAGAAAAGAAGACAAGGAAGAAAGATAAATCTAAGAAAAAGAAAGCATTGAAAATTGCGTGGTCCGAATCTAGTGATTTTAAAGAAGAAGTGGCATCATATGCTTTATGGCACACAATGAGGTATGTTCTTCTCTTAATGAAGATGAATATTATTATTTGTGTGATGCAGTATTAGAACACATAGAATAACTAACTAAGAAAAATAAGGAAGTGCATGAAAAAAAATAAAAGTTTATTAGATGAGTTAAATGCAATCAAAACAGAAAATGAGAGTCTTAGAAAAGACATAAGTTTAATATGAAAAAGACAATAATGAATTTGTTAAGGAAAATAGCCTCTTAAAGAAAGAAATTGAGTCCCTTCGAGATTCTTTAGAAAAATTCAACAAAAGAAAAGGAAAACTAGAGACACTATTAAGTATTCAGAAATACGGAAATGACAAATATGGTTTAGGATACAACAATGAATCATCTACTAGTAAATTTTTTTTTATTAAAGTGAACAATCTAGAGGATGAAAGTTCATTAAAAATTGCTCATAATGTATCTAGTAAGCCTCAATGTAGACATCATGCATTTTTATATACTCAAGAACCTAAAAAATTGTTTCAAAGGAAAATGAATTATAGAAAGTCATATGTTCAACCTAGACAGTATTTTTGCAAAATTTACAATATGTTTAGACCAAGAAACTATACTCCATTGTTTTGTTCATATTGTGAATGACATGGACATATTTCTTACTTTTGTTTTGATCATCTAAACAATTTCTCTAAAGGTTATAAAAACTATAATTTTCAAAAGACAAAACTAATGTGAATTCCAAAACTTACATAGTTTTCTTAAATTTTGTTTCCTGATATTTATTATTTATTATTTATGTTTATTTATTATTTTTTTAACCTGTTGAAGTTTGTATTGTTGTCCTCTTTTGTTCGGTTGATCAAATGACTGACTCGGTCGACCGATGGATGGGTCGAATGACCAATATATCAAAGTTTTTATTTTCATATTGAGTTCGATCAACTGATGTAACTGATCCGGTCGATCGATGATTGCGGTTAGCCACATATAAATTAGTTCAAATAATGTATCTTTTATACACAATTTAACAATATAATTTGAGACCAACTTTCGGCAAGCATAATGGTCGAATCAAGTAATAAAATATAGTGTAATTAAGACTTCGAGTAACGATCCCATGAGGAAGTTTATAGCATGTATGTACTAGGTCAATCAGATTACAATTATCTAGAGAACACTCAACTTTCTGATTTAAGAATTAAATAACTAAAATCTAATCTAAAAGATCATAGAAAAAATTCAATCTATTGTAATATAGTCACAGGTTGCTTTTCCTAAATTATTCAGTTAAGCTTTATTAGTTGATGATTTAATTGATGGATCAGTGATGCTTAATCTAGGGTCTTCTCTAATTCAAGGCAGCGCTACGGTTAAGACATTGACTTATCTCTATTGGTCTTATGCTAGGGTTTGGTTATACCTTAGAATTAGGTAATAGGCTTAAAGCATAGGAAGTCTAGTCCTAAATTATCTTAATCTAAGACTAGCACCCTCATGATCAACCAATCTTTGGTTAGTTCATTGATTTAAACCACGTTATCTATTGACTTTTCTAATAACCTACGTAAAGATTGTCGGATCCTAGATTATCTGAAGCCAATATCCTAAGTGTTCAGTTCAAGACAAGCATTAAGCATCCAAATAAACAAAGATTAATTCACTAATCATGCATTAATTATAAATTACACAATAAACCATCCATAAACACATTAAACATAACAACTTAACTGAAATTAAACAATATGCATAACAATTAATCAAAGCATATGATAAATGTAACATAAGCAACAATGCTTTGATTAATTCAAAATAAAAATAATAATACACAAAATTAAGAGTTTAGAATGAACCAAATCACATCCCCATATGGTATTTTAACTTAAAACTATGTGAATACTGCTACTGGAACTCCAATTACAAAAGAAAGAAATGAAAAACAACATAAGACTACTTTAATCTGAAACTGATGTGTTTGGATTCTAAAATTGATGCCTAAAACATTTGGGAGAGGCCCCTTTATATAAGGATTAAGCAGCTGCAAGTGGAGGAAGAAGACAAGCCAAAAATTTTAAAGATTTGGGTAAAAAAATGACTGTTGCACGTGTATTAACGGCACCCCACCGTCTAGTAATGGCACCCTGTTCATTAATCACGGCACCCTGTTCAACTAGGGTGCCATTTTTGGTTGACATTCAATTTGAATTTTTATCAAACTTTCATATTTTGACTCCAATCTTCATATTTAGGCTCCCCTATGAAAAGTGAAACATAATAAAACATAAATGGAACATTTAAGCACTAAAATAGGGTTAAATTAATATCAAATAACATTAAAAAATACTATAAATTTAACCCCCAACAACTGATATTTAAAAAATCTCGTTTCTTCTCCATAATTCATAAATTGACTTCTGTTTTAAGCTTGTACGTTTGTGTTTTAGTCTCATGTGTTAAATCTTTAGCCATATTTTCAAAGAACTTTATAGTTTTTCTAAATTTTATTTGTAATTTCTGTCTGCATAGTTTTTATTCAAGTTTATAGTTTAAAAAGGTATGAGTTAGGTATACTAACATCTAAGGACCCTAGATAATATGGGTA
>JAOXYD010108137.1:0-11543 GCA_028565735.1 Pinacopodium congolense
CACAATTAAGTCAAGAAAACCTATTGTTTAACTCCTAAACAGCGGGTGGCCTATAGTTCCACGGCGTCATTTTACTCCCTGTCAATCACTATTTAACATGTTGTAAATGAAAAAAATAAGGACAAAGCAGTATTTTCACCATGTTTAGGTTTACCCTAATTGGAAAGGGTATATAAGCCTTCCCATTGAGTAGAGAAGTAGCCAGAGCCTTTCTCTATAAGCTTTCATCTTATTTTCATAGTATTTCTTTACGTTCTTCATTTTCTTAGTTTGGTTTTGCTATTATGTCATTTCCAATCACTTTACTTTAGTGTTTTCGGCTATGTCAAGGTTCATTTATAGTTTTTTAGTGTTTTACTAATTGAAATCAAATTTTTCTATCTTCCATTATATAACTTCAATGTTTGATGGGGTTTGTGATTTAAACTCTTGAACAATCTATGGATTCTTAAATATATATCAATTGATGGTTTCTTTATCAATTTACAGTCTTGATTTCATTTTTTTACATATGGTTTCTAGTTGTCTAAGCTCTATTTTTATTAATTACTAGTTAAATGATGAATTATTTTATTATTTTTCCTTTAATTGGTAGCATTATTGGTTGGGTTATGCTTTATGGTGAAAGGTTATGCATTCCTTCACGTTCTAGATTGCTTAAATTTAGTTTTTATTCTATTTTATGTGTTGGAATTTCTATTTTTATTGTGTTAGTTTAGGTTTTGTGAGTTGGGATACGTTAAGTTGAATGTTAGTGTAAAAATCCTTGATTTCCATTTGATTTAGTGTTGAATCCTAATTACCACTATTTCCTTGATATTTTTAGCATGTCTATATTGTAATCATTTTCTATTTTTGTTATAATTAACATGTGTGGCTAAGTTTTCAAGGGTTGGAAAGTATTTTAGGGATGATGGGCAATTAGTAGTGAGAATGTGATTAGGCTTTTCTTGAATTGGTGGTTTTAGGTTGGATTGGAATTTTAGTTTGATTTCAAGAATTAAGTGTTATTTCTAGGCTTGATCACCCTTTTTATAATTACTAATTCAAATACTAAGATTGAGCTCTTCATACGTAATAGTCATTAGCAATTTTCCTAAGTAGTGATAGATTAATCATTTTTGTAAGCAAACTTAATATTAGTCTAAGGTTCCAATCCTTTAGGTTACACCATTTGAACTTATGTGTTAGTGGCCTAAGTTAGTCATTCCTTATTACCTAATGCTTCTTTGCTATTAAACTTAGAGAGATTATTCTAGGTTATAGTGGGGTTAGGAGTATTTCTAAAGCTTATTAGATTTACTTATATTAGGGAAACTTAGGATTGAAGAGTTTGTTTGGATTCATAGGCTAACATCTTAGTTAAAACACCCTTTTGTTTAGATTTAATAATTGATGATTGTCCTGAAATCTCAATGATGCCTTCAACCGATTTCTTTTATATTGTTATTAGTATTATCATATTTTGCATTGTCTTTATCTCTTTGATTGCATCCGTTACATCTTAACTTATTTAGTTTTCATTAAATAAAGGGTTTTTATTTTTATTTCTATACAATATTTTAAATAGCTATTGCATCTTAGCTCCTTGTGATTCGACTTTAACTTATCATACTATATAGTGCAGTCTAGTTAGGTTTATTATTTAGTAGTTAGTGAAGAGCTATCAATTTTTGGTAACATTTCTAAGGAGCTAGTGTTAGTGTGATTATTATTTTTTTATTGTTTTGTTCTTTATTTATTGATCTTTCTCATCTTATTTTATATTTTGCATGTCCCATAGCCCTCTAAAACTTACAAGGTTGTGAAAATTTGCTACGAAGAGCAGAGGGTCACTTCTTTCTCCAGTTAATCTTTTTTCATTTTCTACTATTACAAGTTGCACGGGACTTAAACATTCCGAGCTCATTCAACATAATCCAATATTTGAGAGTTGCAATTCATCATCCTGAGAGGTCTAACCTTATAATGGCTACTCTTTGACCTAAAGAAAAGTGCTCAAACTGAGATCATTCCTCATCCAAAATTTCTTGCACAAGATAGGTAAGAAGGAGCTCTCAAGATTATGATATAATCCTTGGCATCCACTTGGACCTCTCCTCAATGCATTCTCTACAAGAAGAATTTTATACAGGTTAGCATATTTAAAATGATTATCAATCTATTATTTTGGAAAATAAGAATTTTTCATTTTTACTACATGGAATTTTAATGAATTAGATTTATAAGAACCGCTCATTCCTATCTTTTCAATGTAAAGTAAAGATGTTTAGGCCTTCGATTTTTTAATTAGGAATAAGAATTAGGCATGGTCAACCACAAATTCCATAGGACTTATTAAGATCCAACAAGCAAGTTCTCCATACAATCCCAATAACTTCATTCCCTACTAAGATAATTTGGCTTTAACAGTCCTTCCAACATTTTACCAATGCATTTGCATTCTCCATCCATAAAACTCCCCTACCCAAAGTGTCATAGCACAAATTTGGTTTGGTTCAACAAATTCATTCCACCTTATAATTTCATCCTTTGGCTAGCCATTCATAATAAATTAAGCACTTTAGATAGAATCCATCTCACCAATATCCCTAACCAATATCATTTATGCACTATAAATCATAGATCCCTTAGCCACCTTTTTTTAATTGCCCCTTTAACATCCAAATTTAGGCACACCTAACCTAAAAATGCTCCTTAAATTATCCTCAAGGTAGCTTCTCAGATACTATAAATTGGTTAAACCAACTCTTAAATACCAAGACCTCCAAATATTGTATCATTAAACTCACCTTTCCATTTGTCTATACACCTTTTGCACTAATCATTTATTTAGTCAAGCTCCCTTAAGCTTATACGTCACTCTTGAAACCATGATCAACCAAGTCAAATAATCTCACTTGGCAAATTCATCCTGTCTTGATGCTTACCTAATCCTCAAATTACCCAAACTGAAACTTATTATAAATTTTTGTACTAATTATTTACTTTTTATAAATGAAATCAGGCCCAATGCACTCACCAAACCCTAAGGCCATTAGACCCCTAATAAAGAGAGTGGTAGTTAGAATCAGACCCTATTGGCTAAGGAGAAGAAAAGTGGAAGGTAGATCCAGGGTAAAAGGACAAAAGGATAGGACCAAGCCCAATCACACAACACTTGTAAAACCCAAAATTCTAGTAACATTTATCTCAAATTCTAAATCTAGTTCCAACTCCTCCACTAACTATTTAAAATCCTCAGCAAAAAGTTGCCATAGGAAAGGAAACAAACCCTATAGCCAATTGATGCTCTTAATGCATTATTGTGCACTCTACTAGCAGTTAAAGACCTCAATAGAATCCCTTTAGATCCTTTAAAACTCGTAGGCTAGTATTTTAAAGAGACGAACAGCTTATGAATTAGTTCAACAACCCTACTAAGCTATCTTGATAGGACAAGACTCCTTCTTTGGCTTTTAGAGCAAAGATGCTCTTAGGGTTATTCCACCTTATTGGACAAAAGCTATTTTCTCATTAGTCCTTTAAAAGGTTTCTTTCCTTTTGTACATTGCATTTTTATAGACACAAGTTTGCCTTATGTACTATTGTTGAAATTTTGTATTAATTTTTGCGTTATTCATTAATTAATTACATAATTTCCTTAAAAATTATTTTTATAATGATTAAACATATGACTATATTGAACTTAACCCTATTTTGCATTTTTTTCAATAAAAGTATTCGCAAGATTCAATATAAATAAATACACTTAAGGAATCAAATAAATAAATTTAAGGAATCAAGGTATAATATAAAGGGATGTTTGGTATTATATCTATTTTTTTGTTATGGTTTTTTTATTTCTTGTTTTTGATTTTTGTATTCTGTATTAAAAAACAAAAACATGTTTAGTTAAAATTTTTCATTAAAAATTCATTTAGTGATGACAGTCAAATTCGAAATAAATCTAAATTCTTAAACCAAAATATTATCATATACCTTAAAAATACATACTAGTTAATAAATTATTTTTATTATATAATGTAAAAAATTATTTGTAAAAACTACTTATTAAATAAAAAGAAATTAGATTTTCTTATTTATGGTTTCTTATTTATATTTTTGTAAATTTATAAACTGTATTTATAAATAAAAGTAAAGAAAATACACTCATGTTATTAGTTTTTATTAAAAATTGAAATTAAAAAACGAAATATATATAAAAAATAAGCCTTAAATTTATGCATCTTTTCATCTTGTAAATAAAAATATTATAAAAATTTTGGCATCATATACATGATATAAGTCATGCTTATTTTATAATGTATAATAATTATGTATAATTTCTATTTATTTTTATATAAATAAAATCATTTGCAATATCAATATATGTTATTTTGAATAAATGTAATTATAGAATTTAGGTATAATACAAATTGATTTTTTTGTTGTTTTAGGTTTCTCTCTTTATAATTCATGAATTTAGAAGTTGATACAAAGTGTATGTTCGATGTACTCAAAATAATAAAAGACTAAATTTATTAAAAGTTAAAGTAAAAGTTTGATTATCTTTATGTCTATAAACACATTGAACAAGTTAAAAAGGGAAATTTAAAAAAATATATGGACTTTCTAATTTTGAAGTTAATTTCAAGCTATGCATTAATATATGTAAAAGTTAATGAAGTTATTATAAAATCTTCTTTTCATTGACTTTTCAATTGTGTTTCCTTAATATATTATAGATTATTTTGATTAAATGCGTTTATGGTCATGAAAATTTTAAATATATTTTACTGATTAAGTTCTAGATAAGTGCTCTTATTGTTTTTGTAATATATTAATAGGTTAAGTGTCATTCTTATGAGGATTTTAATGATTACTAGTCTGAACATTCAAATTATTATTTAACCTAATAAACAATTAATTATGAAATTTAATAACTAAAATCAAAACTAAATCACTAAACTAATTAAAGAAATTGATCATTCAAACATATGTTAAGAAGGAAAATGATTCAACTGAATAAAGTTACCTATATTTGAAATTTCCCTTAAAACTTTTTTTATATTAAGACTTTTTAACTATCCGAAACAAATTTGCTCCTCTACTAGTAAAATCTATTCAAATACTAAGAACATAGATAATTTTTTATCAAATAATTGTTTTAAACTAAAAGAAAAGGTCCTTCTTATACAACGACATTCTAAAGTTTTTCTTCTCTAGATGATAAAAGCACTTAATTTATAGTCAGTTTAAGTAAAATTGAAAAACGCTTAAGAAATAGAGAATCAAGAAAACTTATTGTAGATATATCTTTAAGCTCTAATATGTTTTTCACTTTTCATTTCTCAATTCAATCTCCTCAACATGTTGATGGCACATGATGTCTCCTCTCTTTCTTCACTTCTCTTTAGTTGTCGACAAGAGTTGAAAAAAGATCCTTTATGACTTTTTACTCTCTTTATATATTATGGCGGTGACTAGGGTTTTGAAAATCATAATTAGTGATTTGGGAAAGTTTTTGTCCTAGTTTGTCTAAAAATACCCTTCAAATTTTAAACTTTCAAAGAGTAAAATGGCACTTGAATGATGGGTAAATGACACCGTTAAATAGTACCATTTAAACATTGCCTTTCTCTAAAAGAAAATTGGTAGTTGTTGGAAAGGTAAAAGACATCATTTAGTGTTATTATTATTCATCTAAATTTTGCTAAGGGTAAAATTGCACTTCCATCCAAAGAAGGATGGAGCCGTTGACTATTAACATTTTGCTTCTATCATATTTTCACAAAATTCACTTCTTTTATCATATTATCTCCAAATTTCAAGGTGTACTTGAAAGTTTAAAAAAAGATCAATTAGAAAGATAATAATACCTCAAAATACGTTAAAAAACATCAAAGAATATATTAATAAAACTATCTTATTTGCCTATTATTAAATTCCCCCATACTTAAAAAAATTGTTTGTCCTCAAGTAATCAATCTCGACTCCCATTTAAAAATTATTCTAATATAAGTCAAAAATTGATTAGATACTCTAACTTAATTCAATGCAATTAGTAATTATCAACATATTTTAACTCAGTCTTAACTTTAAATTTACACTAATGGTTACATGGCATAAAAAATCAACCCTTAGTGCATAAGTTTTAAGTTATATTTACACATATAATTATGCAAACCTGTTTATAAAATAAAAAAGAGAATGTTGATATCACCTAATTATACATCTTCTAAGAATGTTTTCATAATGATTGTCTTCAGTTTGATAGGCAATTCCATGTGATTTAGGTGCATATTAGATTAATTTTGAATAAGATGTTGCTTATGTTACATTTGATAATTGTTCACGTTGTGTAGGACTTTGCAAAGCATTTTAATTCACCTTTAGAGTTACAAGAGATGTTGAATCAATTTTAAGAGTTAAAGTATCAAGTTATGAAGTTCCATATCAAATATCAAGGCTATATGATAAGCCTTTAAAAATGCATCAAGAGAAGAACAAGAAAAGATTAAACAAGCATCAATTTTGGCACAAGTGACTTTGGTGATTTATTAGGTATACTTTTATATCTCATATTGTTGTGAAATTTTATGGATAGCAAGAACATCATGTCTTTGAGTTTAACACAAAATTTAATGGCCAAAGGATGAGCAGAGAAGAAGTTATAACAAAAGGACCGAGAAGAGCTTAAAGTTAGAACAGTTGTCAAAGAGGAGAAGAAGGTGGAGAACCAACCTCTAGGTCACTATAGCGGCAAGTTGCTATAGCGACAAAGAATGCTATATGTCCAAGTCGCCATAGAAAATTACATAATCACTAGAATTCACTAGATTTCGTGGGATGATGTGTTTTGATGAATTTGGATGCTATTTTAGTGAGGCTACATAAGAAAAACCTAAGAGTTGCTATTTTGAGTTTAGAGAACATCTAAGAGAGAAAAACAACAAGTTTTGAAGAAGAAAAACAACAAGAAACTCAAGATCAAAGTGGAGAAATCAAGATTGACAAGGTTATCCAAATTTTCCAGCAAAGAAGCTTCAAGTTGCATCTATTATTTTCTACTTTCCATTTCTTTCCTTTGAATGTTTAATTTTAATAGTTATTTTTTTAACATGATTATTTATTGCTAGATCTAGTTTAGGGTTTATTCTTGAATTATTTTTATGACTTTTATCTTATTGATTTAATGTATGAATACTTGTAATAATTGTTAATCTTATAATCAATTCGAATCAAGTGATTATTTTGATTTATTTGAGTTAGGATGCACAATAAGAGTTTGAGGCTTAACAGAACTGCAATTATCATACTAATAAATAATTGAAAAGAGATCTCAATTACTTTTTAATTGTCCTTCAGACTGCTTCAAATCCAATTACATTTTTAAAGTAGTTTTATGAACCAAAAGGTTGGAATTTAGCTTGTAATTATTTCAATTGGGGTTACTTGATTAGATCTTGAGAGAGGGTAATCAAACTATTAGATATCTAGCATTAAACATAATTAAATTAATAAGGTAAAAGGAGGATAAATAAGGATAGAATAATCCTTAAGTTTCCATCATTGACTAACTTCTTTGTTTTACTTTCTTCTGTAATTTTATTCATTAAATTTTGTTAACTTAGTTTAATTTTTAGTTTATATAATTTTGATTTACCTTAATCAAAGTACTATTTAGATTGTTAGATGTCTATATTTAATCTTTGTAGAAATGATATCTATTATATTATAAGTTATAACTTGTATACTTGTAGTGTAGCAAAAAATAGTAAATGAAAGTAATGCTCATAGAAGTATATTCTAGGTCCTCTCCTTAAGAAATTACACCTTTTTCAGTAAGAATCAATGTAATCAATAAGGGAAACATAAAATCTTGTCCTTTCAGTAATACGTTGCCATGTTTCTCATATGAAGAATGGCAAATCCTACTAGTGTAATGTTTGACTTATCACCTAATTAATGTATCATACGATAAAATATATGTTGGTGATCTATAACTCAGTATGTTCACTCACCTATGATTAAACATTAACACTAAGTAATGCCACAATGACGAAGTCATAGGGCCCCAAAGTAGAAATCAAATAATAATAGCAATCGTGGATTCTTCTGTAAAGGCCAAGACTGCTCTAAGCTTCATCAATAGAAAATGCAAAGTTTAATTAGATTCGATTAACCATAAAAAATAGCATCCTTCTTGTGCTCGTAAATTATACCATCATCTAATACACCCAAAAAATCAGATAAATATTGATAACTAATAGTAATAGGAGTATCTCTCATAAAAGAATGAATCCCACTGTTTTCCTCCTCTGACTTTTGCTTTATGTTTGCATAAAATTTTCAGGCAAATATCTAGTAATAAGTTCCATCTAAATGTAAGATTGGTCCCATTCAAGTGTATAGAATGCTTTTATTATATCAAGCTTGAATTCCACCTCTAATGACAAAATTTTCTCAATAATGATATCATTCCCATGATGAGCCTCAAATCACTTAACATTTTCAACTGAGGTGAATTGGGATGCATCAGATGCTAGACATTCTCATAATGAAAAGACTTCTTAGGACATTTTGTTTAAAAAAGACCAAAAATTACTAGAATATGTCATTACTATCACCGGAATATTCTACCAAAGGAAAGGCTCTAATGATCGGTAATTGGACAAAATATGCTATTGGTATCACTACAGGTGCTGATGAGAAAACCCCCGTAAAGACACACCACACATTAAAAATAGTGACTAACCATCAAAACTAGTGGCAGTGTTAACTAGCAAAAGCAACTGGAGAGGGAGGAGAGATTATGGAGAATGTCAATTAATGGATTATAAAATATCCATTGCTTCGAATTCAAATTAAATCTCCTTCCATACTTTAAAAGCAGCAGCTAGTTCAGGACTCCATTTGCTAGCCTCACGTATAATTTCATTACCCTTATGAGCAAGATTGCGTGTGTATACATGCTTCTAAAGCTACTTAATTAGCTACGGCACCTGGTGCATTTCCCCAAGGGTGCCCTAAAGTTCCTCCACCAAATTGTAGTAGAAAATCATCTCTAAAGATCTCAGTCAGAGCAGGCATATGCCAAACATGAATATCCCCTGAGGCCACGGGTAGAACACCTGGTAGAGAGACCCAATCTTGAGTGAAATAAGTACCATGGCTTCAATATTTTTCAATAAAATCATCTCAAAGTAAATTAGCAAGTGATTACTCTTTCACATTCAAGTTTACCTACTATGATACCAGCGTGAATATGATCTTCGCCAGACATACATAAGGGAAAAAGGGATGTGCTATGTAGTGATAGGGATGACATTGGTAATGAGAGATGGGGGCAACAATGATAGGCATAGGTGGCATAAGAGAGAGGAGGGAAAAGATTAATAGTGGCATGTGGGAAAGCAGAAGGGAAGTTGAAGATGCAACGAAGAAGATAAGAAGAGTGAGGCATTTTTCAACATTTAAGCCAAAATAACATCATTTCTTGTAAAGAGATTTTCTAGCCACAAGTTAGTAGTATAACGATGATCATCCATTAAAGAAAGCAATGCCATGATAAGAAGAGTGAGGCATTAGGGTTTCAACGTTTAAAACAAAATGACATCATTTCTTATAAAGAGATTTTCCAACTAGAAGTTAGTAGTATAACGATGCTCATCCATTAACCAAAGCAATGCCATTTTTTAGTCGCATTCTTCTACTATCAAAAATAATACCCAGTCATAAATAATAATGGTTCCTTAACAAAACCAAAATGATTCTGTATAAGACCACTATTTTCAATATATCAAAAACTTATTCAACTCCAAACTTAGAACAACGCTATATGTATGAGCTAAACGATGCCATTGTCAACCATTATTTACCTTTTGTCTTTGCGCACTCTACAAGGTTGAAAGGATAGATTAACATCCAACTACTCTTGGTCCATTAGTCCCTTGCAATAACTCAGTTGTAACACACAAAAGGAATATAGCAAAAATAAAATCACCAATATGACAATGAAAACCAAATAAATTGGAAAAGAAAGAAGTTATTGTGTTGCCTCTCAACAAAAGTTACTTTAAAGTCTTTTAGTTGGACTCTTCCTTATGAACTCATTATACTTAAAGTTAGAGGTTTAAATTCTCCTTATCGCCTTAGAAAATATTCCTTTAATGTAAACCTTCAATTGATGGCCATTAACATTTTCTGGGTAAATAAGATTTCATTAAGATTTAAACAAATTCTTATACAAATCCAAATAGAAACATAGACTATAGTACAATGGCTTCAAGAGACATTACACCATTGTAAAGGTAAAAAGCTCAACCCTAACCTAACAAGGTATCTATAGACAACAAACAATTAATCTAAAGAGTTCACAAGGATTATGCTACACTTCTACATGGTTACCAAAAACATTACATCCTTATTCTACAGAGTTTGGTAGAAAGTAAGCATTCCATATTTTCATGATTTGATCTTTAATTCTTTTTAATATTACTGTCTTTCCTACAATTATAAGAACTTGATTTAGCCCTCACTGTGACATTACCTCTAACATTCATGTTCATTGGATGCACTAATTTAGCGTTCTTATGTCACTGAGCAATCACCACAAGTTACTTCTTCCTTTTGCCTAACTCTACTACTTTCCCTAAAGGAATTGTGCAAATTGTGGACTTGCTTCTTCTAAACCAATATGGATAGGAATTTATTTACTTGGTGAGAATCTTTCACAGTCCTTATTCTCGGTTTTCTCTATCCCTAGGCATCAATAAAGCTCCACGACTATCACTTATGTTGAACTGAGAACCTACAAGATAAAAACTTGTTTCTTGTAAATCTTAATCCCTTAATCTTTGTAATATCCCCTATTGATTATTCTTCTATCATTATTGGTTGGCCACATATAAAATTAGTTCAAACTAATTTATCTTTCAAAGCACAATTTAACAATTAATTTAAGACCAACATTTCGGCAAGCGTACCGGCCGAATCAAGTAGAGTACATTTAAGATTTCGAATATCGATCCCACAAGGAAGTTTATATGATGTAAGTATTAGGTCAATCGAATTACAAATATCTAGAGAACACTCAGCTTCATGATTTAAGAAAATAAATAATTAAAAGCTAATTTAAAAAACCTAGAAAAATTCCAATCAATTGTAAAAGAGTCACAAATTGCTTTTCCTAAATTATTCAGATAAGCCTTGATGTAGATGATTTCATTGATGGATCAGTGATGCTTAATCTAGTGTCTTCACTAAATCAAGGCAGTGCTATAGTTAAGACACTGAATTATCTCTATTGGTCCTATCCTGGGGTTTGGTTATGCCTCAGATTTAGGTAATAGGCTTAAAGTTCAGGAAGTGTAGACCTAAATTATCCTAATCAAAGACTAGTACCCTCATGAATAACCAATCTTTGATTAGTTTATTAATTTAAACCACGTTGTTTATTGACTTTTCTAATAACCTAGGTAGAGACCGTCGGATCCTGGATTATCTTCTGGTAATATCCTAAGTGATCAATTCAGGACAAATATTAAGCACTCAATAAA
>JAOXYD010108148.1:0-11542 GCA_028565735.1 Pinacopodium congolense
TTTTGACACATGGCATGGTGTATACATACTTATACATGTCTTTTGTACTTATACATGTATCTATACATATATACAAGTTATTAGGATGGTCCGACGACACTAAGGTTGGGCTAACCGAAACCCGGTTATGAAAAATTTTCAGACACTTATTTTATTAATTTGGACGCTGCGATTCCATTGGAACGCCTTACTAGGTCATTTAAAATCATTTAATTACTGGAATCATTAATAAATAATCATACTTAGGAAATATTACAACATATTGAGATTCGGGGTCTTACACTAGAAATGGATTTGACCAAAAAAAAAAGAGAATTGAATGAAGAAGAGCACCAAAAGTAGATAGTTTATGAGAAATCTGATTTTTGAACTTAAAAACAATAATATAGGAGTTTAAAAATCAAAACAAAAGCCTAACCATAATCTTAGAGACTTAAATAAATGGAAAACAAAAAATTTGTAGCATAAAAAATAGATTTAAGGAATGAAATCGAAGAAGATGGAAGTAAGACATAAAACAGATAACTTTTGAATAATCTATAATTTTTCAGCTTAATATCAATGTTATCAGTGCATAAAAATTGAAGTGAAAGTTCTAAGACACTTTTGAAACCTTAAAGCAAATGAAAACAACAAAATTGAAGCTCCAAAAACAAATTTAAATAAGAAAATTAAAGTGGACAGAAGTTGAACAATGAACAAAGACAACTTTGAATTATTTTTCTTTTGAGAGCTTGAAACAAGGATTAAATGGCTTAAAGAATGTTATGGAAGCTCTAGAACACTTATATATAGTGTTAGGAAGCTAAAAAAGTCATTAGAAATCAAAACTAGTCATTAGGGATTAAAAAGTTATCAACAATTGAAACTTACAACTTTTAAAAAATTAGTCGTTGGACCTCAATGGTGGTTTCTAGATTTATAAACGGCGCCGTTAATCTTTAATCAAAACCACTATTGATGTTAAACAATTACAATGGCACCATTTATCAAAATCAACTATTGTTGATACCCCACTTTAAACATCTGGAATTGTGCAAAAATACTACAAACTAATTTCAAATTCTTCAAACAAATTCCTATCATCAAATACAACTTTAAACAAGTTTTAAAACCACTTGTAAGGCCTTTTCAATTACCTAAATGATTCAATTAAATCAAATATAAACTTTGCATTGATTATAAAAACTTTTCACTTTTAAAACTTTAAACCTTTTCATAAACATTTCAAAGCATTTATAACCAATTTAAAAATATTTTCCACATACAAAATTTACTTAAACACATTCAAACATACTTAAACATCTTCAAGAAACATTTCAATTCACTTAAACTCATCAAAAGGCATACATTAACACAATTCGTCACATTACCTCTTAATTAAGTAACTTTACACTAATATGCATTATAAACCAATTTCTAATATGCCAATGTTATAATCAAACTTAACTAATACTAAAATATTTATCAAAACCTATATCCAAATATTCAAGTAAAAATGAAATTAAAATGTGAGCCCTTTATCAAGCATTGATTAAGATCAAGTTTATGAATACATATTGAGACACTTTTCTAAATCTAATTGAACTTGAACTTCTTTCATGATCTTCACTTTAATTCTTTAATGCTTATTTCATTCTTGATTTTCTTCATTTAAGCTCTTCTACCTTGGGGCTCCAATATTTGTCATTCTATAATTTGCACCAAAGTAGCTTTCTAATACATCAAAACTCAAACATTAGTATTAAAGATGTTTTGTTATCATCGAAAATACATTATTGGAACCTATCTTGATTCAAAAATTTGTTAATGAGAATATGCTTAAGAATATGCATCTGATATTAAATCCAATGAATTTCTTAATCGAGTATGCAAGTTTCAAAGTTTTATTTATGGACTAAAACAAGCGTCAAGATGTTGGAACATTAGATATGACGAGATAATTAAAGAGTTTGATTTTATTAAAAATGTAAATGAAGTTTGTGTTTATAAGAAAGTTAATGAGAGTGCAGCCATTTTCCTAGTACTTTGTATAGATGACATATTGTTCATTAAAAATGACATTGCTTTGCTTCAGTCTGTAAAGATATGGTTATCCAAGAATTTCTCTATAAAGGATATGAGAAAAATGGCCTATATTTTGAGAATAAATATTTATAGAGATAGATCAAAGAGTTTGCTTGTTTTGTCCTAATCTACGCATATAGAAAAAGTGTTTAACATAGAAACAGTGTTTAATTTACGCATATGTTAAAAGGTTTAACATAGAGAATTTCAAGAGGAGATTCTTACCCACAATAGTTTCTCTCTAAAACTATATGTACTAAAACACAAGAAAAGAGACATAAAATATATTGTATTTCATATACTTTGGCTAATTAATCAATCATGTATGCAATGATATGTACAAGACCAGATATACCTTATACTTTAAACATAACAAGCAAATATTAAGCTAACCCTAATAAGGCTTACTAAACATTTGTGAAAAACATTTTAAAGTACTTGGGAAGAGCTAAAGATATTTTCTTAGTTTATAAAGGAGATGAGCTAAGAGTTCAATATTATTCAGATGCCAATTTTCATTCTGATTGTGATGATAGTAAATCACAATTAAGGTACATATTTATTTTTAATGATTGTACACTTATTTGGAAGAATTTCAAATAATCGACTATTTAAGATTCAACGACCGAGGATGAGTATATTACAGTTTCTGAAATAGTGAAGGAAGTAGTATGGATGAAGAAGTTCATCATTAAACTTGGAGTAATTCTTAATATTGTTAATCCAATAATATTGTATTATGACAATAATGGCTATTGCATAGATCAAAGAGCCAAAGTCTCATCAACGATCCAAGCATGTACTCAGAAAGTGTCACTTAATCTAATGGATAGTGGGGCGGAAGCATGTCATATAAGAGCGAATTTCCATTGAAAAGAATCTTGCAGATCCTCTCACTAAGCCGTTATCTCCAAAAAGATATAATCGATATAAAGATGGATATGGTATTAGACACAAAGGTGATTGATAATAGTGCAAGTAATAGATTATTAGTTTATACCTTTGTAGCCAATCGATTAGTTGCAAAATATATATATGACATTTTGTATTTATTTAATAAAAGACATTCTTTATCTTTATGAGTTTTTGTTAATTATATTTCAATAATTAATTATATAGATAAAATATTTAGAATAATTATCATGCAATTAGAAATTATAATTATGGGATTCAAATTATATTTTTGTATTATTCTTAAAATTTTCCTAATTGTAGTTTTATCTTGACAAGATATTCATGAAACAGTTAAAATAGCATACATTATGCTTTTTTCTTATGAAGAAAATAATTAAAGTGTGAAGACACTTAAACAAATGTGTGGATATTTGTTAGAGAATAATTTCACATAATTAAAACAAATTTGAAGATTCTAAATGGAATATTACTTATGAGGGTTGTATAATTGATCTTTAGATTTGAGATTTTTAAAGTTATTTCATATAATAATTATTATGTTTAATATTACTTATGATCTACTCTATGAATTAGTTCAAATTGGAAGTAAGCGGATATACTATGAATTATGAGATAGGTGAGTAAATCAATTAAAGATTCGTTATTCTAAAGTAATTTGAGATAATATTCTATTACTCTTGATTAATAATGATTTGGGAATTCTATTGTTAGAGTGAATTAAAATTTAAAAATTATTTTTAAATATTAATTATAAATCATTTACTAATTAGTAAAAACGAATATGATTGGATTATTTAAAGTATACCTAATTCTATACTCTAATTCTAATTGGAACATTAAATGACGAAAGAATTATATTATATATTATAATTATTGATTGACGAGTTCAGTCAAACTACTTTGACATTACTAATATCTAAGTTGTCATGATATATTGCTAAACATCAATCATAATATATGATTATAAATTATTTAATTAGAAAATTAAAAATAAATTAAAAATTTTAATTTATCCAATGCTAATTATAAATTAAAATTAAAATTTATAATTATTGTCAACATATTAGGAACTTAATATGTCACAGATAAAGATCTAATTATAATTTTGATTAAACTTAACGTTAGAAAAATATGAATTTTCATATAAAAGGAGATAGAAAGAAAGAATAGCTAACACCATTTTTCTTCTTCCTCTCAAATAAGTTTTAAGTCTTCCTTGAAATTGGATCTATAGATATCATTAGACGCTAAACATTTGAATGACTCATGGTTAATGAAATTACAAGAAATAAAAACATTTTTCGAGAAAACAAAATAGATCAGTCAAAAACTTGTTATTTTTTCAATTCTTATATTTTAAATTAAGTTTATTAAAGTTATTCATATGGACAATTGTAAAACTTTTCGTTGTACCAATAATTAGATCATTGTTTATTTTTCAACATAGTATACATTGTAAGAGTTTGAGATAAAAGAAAATCTCCATTAACTTTTTCAAATCGGTATCATTGGTTGTTAATGACTAACAAGTAACTTCTAATTAATGGGTATTCCTATCATTTTAAAAAGTAAGTTTTCCAAATTAAAACTTATAACACAAAAATAAATATTGAATTCGAAAGGGGAATGCTCTTAAGTTCTCAAACCTAAGGCTCTTCAACTCATTTTTCTTTGGTTTAAGGTGCTCATAGATGCCAAATCTCAATGGTGCAGAATTTGGCACTACATTTACTTATGTGAGAGAATTTGTACAACAGCAAACCTACTTAATTAAGTGTCATGCACCACAGCCAAATTGGTAACAACAACAGAGTAATTTCACCACTACATCTGGACCACAAGGAACTTCTTCCTTTAAGACAATAGGTGATCACTTACTTTATGTCTATAGCCCACAGACAATCTTTTTGTTACATACCCTCCCTTCGAAATTACAAACAATATTTTCATGTTTACTTATTTATTTTATTTTATTTTAGAAAATGAAATCTGACTCTATTGAAGATTTCTTTTAAATATACATTTTAGATTTAATTTAATTGGAGTTATCAATTAATAATTTTTTAAAATTATAACTAATTAATTAATTAATTAGAGATTATTTAAGACATAACTAAAAGAATAATATTAATTGATTATTTATACATTTATATGTATAGTGAAGTAGAATTATTGAAATATCTTAAGAAAAGGCACCACTATCATCCAATCTTATCCCAGCAAATGATATATTAATATCCTCCTAACGAGCATCAACATCTCCCTACAAGTCACTTTCATCTAGAATACTTGCCTCCTCATATACCCAATCAACTAAAGTATCAATACGATCCAAAGAAATAGGATGATTATCACTAATTGTTCTATTCAAAGTCCTAATAAATAAATAAAATCAAATGACT
The DNA here is from genome assembly GCA_028565735.1 of Pinacopodium congolense. Taxonomy (NCBI): domain Eukaryota; kingdom Viridiplantae; phylum Streptophyta; class Magnoliopsida; order Malpighiales; family Erythroxylaceae; genus Pinacopodium; species Pinacopodium congolense. Next base: position 5,385 of record JAOXYD010108148.1, read on the forward strand.
AACGAAATTCTAGAAAAAATATTTAACATAATAATATCAATAATAAAAAGAACATACATCTCTTGAAACTTCAGGTTATATCTAACATACATCAAATCATTCAACCTCTTATGCTCTAATCTATTCCTTTTTTTGGAGTAGATGAATTTAAATATACTCCAATTCCTTTCATATCCAGTTGCACTCACATACTGACTCAAAATACAGATTGCAAATTAACATATATAGTATAAAGCTCATAAATTAAAATCCTCTTTTTTGATCAAAACTTGTTTATACTATCATACACCTATCTATAATATAATTATCTATAAAAGGTAGCTCAGGTTTAGGTGATGATGGACTATTATTGGAGCCAAATTCAACTTTAGAATAATAGCTTCTATAAATGGGTAGCTTGAAGTTACGTTACTGATGCGATTATTGAACGCAATATGTCAGCTTTTTAACATAAAAGAGAAAAAAAGGAAACAACCCCCTTCATATTTTTAAATGAGTCCCTACTAAATCAAGTAAAGGGAAAATTTTCATTTAGATCTTAATGTTTTTATCCATATTCAAGTCAGAGTTTAACGTTTCATAGTATTCAAAAGAACCTTAACGTTTTAGTAACATTTAAAAAGAATCTTAATTCCAACCTCCATTACCATTCCATGTGGCATGATTTCATTTTCTAAAGTTTAAATGAGCCCCACAATACCACATGGACTACTATGTAAACTGCCACGTACTAATACTTTTTTGTCTTATTAGTCAAAATGATGCCATTTTATGTTAATGTAGCCTTAAATAAACAATGTCATTTCTTATTGTGAGCATTATTTTCCTTTTATCTTATAAAACAGAATAGTTTGTTTCTTATTCTCTTACTCACAATGTTTTCCATTCATTTTCTCCCTTATTGAGTCTCTCTCCATCTCGTTAATTCTACCTCTCCCTCTTGATGGTCAACTTCTGTTTATCAGTCACTCCTATTACTTGTGTTCACTTAATATTCCACTGTTGCTTCTCTCAGCCTTTCCCTTTCTGCTCTATGTTTTTAAACAAAAGATGCATGAATGTTAAACAAGGATGGTTATTGTTTAAAAATGTGATTTGTGATGGATTCATACTAATAAGGAAGCACATAAGAATCATTCATATAAAATTTCAAAAAGAATTCATTTAAAATTCCAAAATACAAAAAAAAGTTAGATGTATATGTAACTTACAATTTGTAGTGAATTTCTTCTTAAATAATAAGATTAAAAATCTTTCCCTAACTTTTGAATGGATATGTAATTGATAGCCATGTTAATTATTTATCAAATTTAAAATGTGCTTTTTTAAACAAAAGTTTCATTATTTGGCTCTATCATTTTGATGTTAGTTTATATTGCAAGAGGAACAAAATGGTTTCATTCTTAATAGAAACAAGTTTATATTGCATGAGGAATGAAATGATTTCATTCTTGATAGAAACTTATTGCATGAGCCAAGAAATAGCTAAGGCACAAAGTCTGTTCTTGATAGAGTTACCTTAAATTGCTCTGTCCCACTAAACTTTGAAAGATCTCAATCGTCAAATAAACTGCCTTTTCGACTTTTAGATGTTTTAAACTTATATCAAAAGTTAAAGACTTGAATTAGTTGTTCAAGACATTTAGTTTTTTTATTATTTATCATCTGATTTATTTTAACTCCTTTTCATGTAGTGGATAGGATTTAAGGAACTATATTTGTTTACATGTTCTGCATAAAAAGTAAAAATAATTTAATCAAATGAAAAAGAGTTTATTTCTCATTTTACTTTTTAAAATTGTATATAAACATCACAATAAACATGACAAGTGGCATTTATATGAGATAAAATTGTGATAATATTTTCAATAACTCTTTTTGAAGGATATATTACTTGTTTGAGAACATGCAACACAATGTTTAAAGCCTTTAAAGTTCATTCATTCCAAAGTTTGATGTATCATCTTCCAACCAGTATCAAATTTTATTGTTTCATAACCTTTGTATTAAGATCTACTACATTGCGTTCATCTATTTCTAGCAAAGATGATTTCTTAGAAAGTTTGATCTGAAAGACAAAAGCACATTAAAAATTATAATTGTCATAGGCTTACATTGGTAGAATGAGCATGTTTTAAACACTAGATTGGTAAATTCACTATATTAGTATAATGAACATATTTTAAGTTACAACTGTCATTTCCACGTACAGGTTAGCTATAGAATCATCATCAACAACTTGTAGATCATTCAATATAGATGCTTAAAATGTATTTTGCTTTTTTGGATTAAATTCCCCCATTAAGAACTTCAAAATCGAAGTACAATTTAGAGAGGAGATTTTATGGATGTGCCAATTTTTCAATTTTTCAATTTTAATTTAATTGTCAACTAAAGATTCTCACTATTTCATATATACTACTTTACCAGGTTTTTTTGGCACCTTAGGAGTTATGGCTTTTTTAGGTGGTACAATGACAATTTTTTGTGAGACTTGTTCAAGTCATTAAGAACTTGAGGAAAGAAGTTGCTATATTAAAGGAGGCCGAAATAATTCTAACATGGAGTTATAAGAAGAAAACAAGATTGAGAAGGAACTAAATTTAATGAAGGAAAAGATTAATATGTAGATAAACATAAAAAAGAGTTGAAGATAATGTCAATTCATACTATAGTGGGATTTATTATGCTTAATTTGTTTGTATTTTACAACTTTATCATAAGGAAATCATTCTAAATTAAATTTCTATTGACATTTAAAATGAATTTTATATTAATATGTATAATAACATATGTATTGACATCTATATTGGTTATTACATTTATGGAAATGTTCATTCATGGATAGATAAAAGAAGACCATCATTTTTTATTAACTTGCGAATGTTGCAAAGTATGTATACATCATATTGTTAAAAATAAATTGAGTTTCGTATAAATATGGAAAATATAATATCAAATAGGAATGTAAAAAAGATTTACTATGTATAATATGACACCATATTGCTCCCTTCATGTACATTAGATTGAGAAACTACAAATTGTGATGTCTAACCAACTTTTGCTAAAAAATTCTCTCCTCTTCTTTATTTCAACTTATAATTATTGTGAAGTTATGTTTAGATGTCCTCTGAATCTAAACTCCCTTGATTTAAAAACCAACTTAAATGTATGAGGATAAACGTCATCGAACTTCCCTTCACTAGCATAGGTACTTAAATGTATGAGGATAAACGTCATCGAACTTCCCTTCACTAGCATAGGTAAATGTACTAACTTGAATAAAAAAAGGGATAAGTTAATTGCATATACTTTGTAATATAATCACTAATTACATATAACAACATAAGATCAGGAAGGTTGGGGCCAGGTTCTTTTCGAACATTTTTTAAATTTTATGGTTCTTTCTTATCATTCCTAAAATGATAAGTTTTTTTGAACATTTGGAAATATTAAAATTTGACTTGAACATAGGTAAAAACGCTCTTTTCAAACATTTTTTAAATTTTATGTTTCTTTCCTAACATTCTTAAAATGATATGGTTTTTTACATTTTAAAATTTTATAATCTGACCTAAACATAAGTAAAAACGCTAGGATCAAAATGCTACTTTTTGTCAATCGAGTAAAAAGGAATCAATAGAAATCCTATACCATTAAAAAATGAATCAAGAGTCTGTGTTTATCCCTAAATTCAATCCTTGATCATTAAGTCATTTTTAAAAGACTCAAGACCCACAAGTCCATATCTAAATACGAGTTTAAACAAAATTAATCAATTCGATAGATGGCCTTTATAGGAATACAATTTCTTATTCTTTTATGGTTAAGTATTCTAGAGCTATCAACTAAAAAAGATTGTGAGACACCATCTCAAAGAGCATCACATTCTAAGAACATAATATCCTTATGAAAAATTAATTACAAACATAAGAGGTATAAAGAGAAAGGGGAGATATAGTTTCTATATACCATTTCTATATATGGTTTGTTAAAATAGTTTTTGGATGATGTCCTAGTGCTTTAGCTCTCCACTTGCCCTTGAGTTAATTCTTACATGTTTAAGGCTATAAAACACGCTAAGTTGTGAGTGACTAAAGAAATATCTTCACTTTTTCCAATTCCAATAGGTGAAAGAAAGGGAAACTTCTTTAAAAAGATTTTTGACCTTATAAATTTACTCCTTTATCGCTTTAGAAAAAAAAACCCATTTATAGTAAATAATTGCCACATTTGCAACATAAGTATCAATGTCGAATTAAAAAAAGTTGAAACATTTCACAAAAGTTACCACCCATAAACATTATAGAAAAAAAGTTTAATAGCCACTGACTAAATAGCTTTTATGTTTGATTAAAAGCTTAATATGCATCATTTTAATAATTTGCATTATTATTTATAGTCATCATAATCGATATTTTGACTCATGTTTTAAACATTGAATTAGATGTCAAAATGATACTGATGTAAGTTTAAATTTAAAAAGTTCAACTGGTGTTAGACTATCATAAAACTGATATAGAGTGATGAGAAGTAAGAATTATAAGAATAAGTATAAATATAATATAAAAAGTAATATTTAATTGAAATAAAAATAAAATATCATTTAATCAATATTAATTAGGAAATAGTAATATAAGAAAGAAAAAGGACCTATACCATGATAAATTAAACAATGAACTATTAATTTATGAAGCTCATCAACTCATTTAAGGTAAAATTGTCGTGCAATCCTTAACTGAGTGCAAAAGCAAAGGGCTTTATTAAATAGCTAATCATAACATAACTCATCATAACACCAAACCTACCAAAAAAGTTCAATGTTCATTGTAATATTTACATTCTTGTCCTCACTTTTGTTATTTTACAAATTGCCCTTACATTGATATTGCACTCAATATTGCCATAAACTTTCTTCTACCATAATCTCGCAACCTATGACTGCCACCACTCTTCATCATGATTTCACTTTTTGTGTCAGAAAATACCAATTGCGACACTCATTATTGGATTTGAATGTTAGTGTAATTACCAAAGAAATTAACCCACTTCGAACAACCATCACCCTTCTAGAACACCAAAGTGGAGAAAAGTCACAATTAAATACTCAATTAACTACCCTAACTACTCAACCTATCACACCTATCACTCCTCAACGAACACTCAACCCATTACATCAACCATAAGCCTTACCATCTTTAAGCACTCATCAAAAATCACAAAAACAAGAAGATTTTAAAGAGCAGAAAGTTTATGTTATCTTCAATGGACTAATGGCCAGAATTTACAATGAATGGTTTAAAGCAGCTATCCATATTAATGGACGACCCTCCATTATCCATAAAAGCTTCATTCCTCGTGAATTAGTAAAAGCACTAAAGGACTTTATTAAACCTAACCTCTAACTTAATTACAAAGCAACCCTAGACACCATCTATAGATCTAAAACTGAAACTTCTCGAAAGGACTTTCAACATGGATAAAATTAATTCAGTCCCCTCCAAAAACATAAAAGAAGAAATGAAGAAAATTACTCATGATATATTCAATTATTGTTTCCAATCTTTAAATCAATGGATTGAAGACCAAAAAATGTACCAGAATTATCCCCAGAACCGAGGAAAATATGGACCAAAAGTAATTATATTCCCTGGCACTAAAGCACTCACCGTCTATCTACTCTTCCAAAGCAAATTAGTGGACACCATTTATCTAACCAGTTTAGCTATTTTAGCTTATTTTTCAACAAGTTTTGTATTAGCTGTTAAGAATTGCAATGATAGGTTTGCAAAGGATCATGAAATATTCCTCAAATACTTAGCAATTACCCTTTCTTTATGGATAACATTATTCAAGTACCACAAATCGCCTATGTTTATATGGGTGTAAGTAATGGAGCATACACTGACAGGACCCCGTCCTATTGGACTAGGCAACCTGCCCATCACTCCATGAAAACCCTCCAATCGATTATCTTAATCACACTGAAGAAGTTTCCATGAAGCTAAGCCTCATTTTTACTATCTTTAATAAGTCTTAACTTGTATTTCATTAAACATAAGTAGTGAAGTTGTAAAAATATTTTAAAAATTTCGGCAGCATAACAGCTGTATTTTTCCAAACCTAAAAATTTCACAAGACCTGCAACAATTCAAAAC
>JAOXYD010108159.1:0-11542 GCA_028565735.1 Pinacopodium congolense
ATAAACTCAAACCATTAGTGATTAAGCATGTTTTGTTATCATTAAAACCAAGATTGGAACCTCCCTTAGTTCAACAGTATCTTCATTGGCCAAGTCATAGAATGAAACATTCATCTGCAACATGTTCAATAACATTGGTTTGATCTCAAAATTGTTAAGCTGGACTATGGTTTTGTAATACCTTATTAAGCCAGTCCTTATAAAGTGCATGAGATTTCATTGGTGCTCATCTTGATTCCTGTCTTCCACCATTTTTCTTTTAATAAATTCTTAGTGCTTCACTTTTTAAAATTCTCTTTCGTACTTGGTCATGTCTAATAGCATGCTCTAGCTTATTTGAGCTCCTAGTTACTTTTGTATTCATGCATCTATAATCAAATAATAAAAGTGTTAAAGATCCTTAAATCCAAAGAATCCAAACTGAATAAGATGCTAAAATTGCAATCTCCAGCAACGATATCAAAATCTTGTTTATTATTTTTAGCTACATTGCAAGTATAGAGACCATAACTTATAGTATAAATGATATCAATCCCATGAGAATTGATTCTGGACACCTAAAAAACTGTATTACACTTTGTTTAAGATAAAAAAAAAGTATAGAAATTGATAATTAAACTAAATTAACAAAAGTTAAATGAATTTAATTATAGAACAAAGCAAAATAAAGAAGATACTCAATAAGGGAGACTTAGGGATTGATGTATCCTTGTTTAACTTCCTTTTTCCTTATTGATTTAATTATGTTTAATCCTAAATATCCAATAGTTTATTACCCTCTCTCTCGATCTAACAAAGTAATCATAATTGAAATACTTAATACTTAAATTGTAACCTCTTGATTCACAACATTAGTCCTAAATATACAATTTGATTAGAAGCAACCCTAAGGATAATTAACAAGTAATTAAGATCTCTCTTCAACCACCTATTAATCAGTTAATTGCAGTATGTTAAGCTACGAACTCTCATTGTGCATCCTAACTCAAATAAATCAAAATAATCTCTTGATTCAAAGTGATTGTAAAATTTATAATTAATACAAACAACCTTTCATTAAATCAATAAGGTAAAAGTTGGATAAACAATTCAAGAAAAATCCCTAAACTAGATTTAGCAATCCATAATCATATTTAAACAACCACTATTCATATTAAACATCAAAAAGAAAAAGAAAAGAAAGATCTGAACAGCTTCCTTTAATCTTGATTACTTCTATCTTAAGTCTCTTCACATTTTTTTCTTTCCAAAACCTTTTTTTTTTCTTGGATGTTCCTTAAGGTAATAATGGTGGATTTTAAGGTTTCTTCATGTCTTCTTATGTCCAAAATAATATAAAACAAAATTAAACATGTCACTCCACGTCATCTCGCCATATCAACTTTTCCATATTTAACCTTGCTCGATATTTTCGCTATAACTTCTTCTACAGAGCTCAAAATGTGATGAAATTGCTATGTCTACTTCTCACATGTTGTTATAATACTCTATAAAATTTCATAACAATTAGAGCTCAATAATTGCACCTAATTCCTTCTGAAACTCAGTTGTATAAATTTTGTTTCCTCAACTAAGCTTGTTTTGATATTTCCTTTGAGCACTCTTCATGACTCATGATATAGCCTTGATATTTTTTATAGAGCCTCTTAACTTGATGCTCGAAATTATTATCTCAGTTCCATATATCTCCTCTAGGTCCGTAGGCTCCTTATAAGTCAATTCTACATGAACCTACATTAGATATTCACACCAAACTGATAGAATTCTTTCCTTAGATCAACAAGCATCACAATAAAACACTTAAGCATCATCAAAACAATAGAATAATATAAATCTAAGTCTAAATCATGCAATTCTCATCCTAAAAATGCATACTAACACATTAAGTTACTATGGAATTAACTTCTAATGCAACCTATCAGATAGTCATATGAATTGGAAATAGATTATAATTTAATAAATTTATACGTGTGATTGAAGAAAGTGAGCAAAATTTTCACTTTGCTAGCTTCAAATCTAAAAATAAGGTTGAAGTTCATGAGTAGAGCTAGTGGCTATTTTTAATTTTGGTCTATCTAATTAATCAGAGATATTCATAGCCAAATGTTTATCTTTGTGTAAAAAAATTAGATGACATCTCAATCAACTAAAAAAAGATTAACTAAGTTGAGTAATTGCATGGGCAATCATGACAAGGTTTTTACCATTACGTCAAAAGACATGGTAAATCATAAAAATTTCTCCAAATGTAATTTAAATTGTGTTTTGTGTTAATGTTAACACTCCTGACCAATTTTTCATGATGATTTATACTAAACTATTTATATGGTTGATATTATGCATTGAAGGTTACCTCTTTGCTAGCAGTATGACTATGTATGATAATAAAGTTATTTTCATGAAAGGATTTTGATGTATGACCTAAATAAAAGGCATTAATTGATATTTGTTTTTACTTAATCAACTTTCGACTTTTGATTGACTTTAGTTTGAATGGATGTTTAAGTCGTTGCTTAAGGACAAATAATAGGTTAAGTGTATGGGGTAATTGATAGCATTTAAATTATACATCTTTTAAGTAGGTTTTTAGGAGGACTATCTTGGGTTTAAGGCATAATTCCATGTGATTTGGGTGTATATTTCATTAATTTGTGTATAATATGTTGTTTTTGTACTTTGTAATGATTTTTTATGTTTTCTAATTATTGGCTAGTGTAGGGTATCTAAAATTTGATCAAATTTCAATCTTTCAATACACAATTTCAACGCTAAACTTAAGACCAATTTTAATGGAAATTAAATCAATCAACAAGTAATATAGTGGATTCTAAATGAGTCCAAGTTGTCAATCCCATATAGAAAAATAAAATAAATACTAGGTTACTCATATTAAAATTATCTAGAGAAGTCCAAATGATTGAATTATGAAACTAAAATACTAAACCACCTAAAGGCTTCCAATCAATGCAATGGATATCAAGAATAAAAATAAAGATTACCAAATGGAATTAATTGGCTAAGGTTTAGGTTCTTAATGAGCCAATTGAGGTTCTAAAGTTTTATATGCCATGATCAAAGGTATCTCCACGAAATCAAGACAAAGTTTTAGTTAAGTCAATAATTTGTCTCTATTGTTCTTATCCTATAGGTTGGTCCACTTATCGTCTTAGGTAACAAACTTAAAGATCAAAATGTCTAATCTAAAAATCCCTTATTTCAAGATTAGCACACTCATGATTAATTAGAAAATGGTCATGCGCCAATTTTAATCATGTAGTTTATTGATTTGTCTACTAACAAAAGGTAGAAGGTCTCAAATCCAAGAAAATCTAATTGCTTTATTTTAGGTGATCAAGTTATAACAAGCATTAAGCACTTAAATAAACAAATATCATCATCATAACATGTATATAAACTCAATTAAACCACTTAATAACCTTAACGTATTTAAAAATTAGATTGGAAACACATTTAAATTAAAGAATAATAGGAATAGAACTTAAGCAATATGTTCTTGGATTAATTAAAACAAAATGAAAGGTATAATGAAATAAAGTGTAGAAAGCACTAAATTAAGCTCCAAAAAGTTTCCTAACTTTAACCCACATGCTCTAACTCTTACAATACTCAAAAGCAAGATTAAATCTCCAAAATAAAGATTGAAAAAAAATAAAGAACAAAACCTTAAGTAGAGAGAGAGAATAGAAATCTCCCTAAAAACTAATAATTTCTATTCCTAGAAACTTGTTTCATGTTCTCTGAGGCTAATTCTCTATATAGGGAGGATGCCTACTATAACTTGGCTTATGTGGCTTTAATTTGATTGAAAAATTGAGAAGATCTTACTGAAAAATTGTGTCTACAACCTTCAATGGTGCTTAAAGTCAGTAAGCAACGGCACTGCTTATACCACTATTCATCTCCTGAAAGCAGATATTTTAACATGAGTTTTAGGGGGATTAATAAGGGTTAAGGCTTAAATGCCATTTAACATTTGAAATGGTATTTTCTTAAATCTTTTTGCACATTTCGTCAATCATCCACATGAACCTATAAATTAAACATGTATAAACATAAACATTTAAACACCAAGAGAGGGTAAAGGCACATTAAATAACACTTGAAAAACACATCAAATTATGCATCTAACAACTGGCCCACACATAAATGTCTACTTGTACTAAAACAAACCAAATCATCATCACTCTCAAAAGAGAATACAAGGATAGGAATAATAATCCAAACTAATCAAATATCATCATTGAAAAGACTTCCTTAATCATATAATCAAAAAAAGAGTCATCAATGTGTTATATAGCTATATTAGAGGTTGTTGCTTTCTCTAATCTTAGACTTTCTTCTTGCTTTTGGGCATCTAAATGAAAGGAAAAGGAATGTCGCTCTTTGTCTTTGGCGTTCTTCATCTTTCTTTGTCTTTATTTTCCTAAACCTAAAAAGTCTTCCATCCTCTTCAAGTAAGTTATAGGCCTATGGCCTAAGATGACTATTATAGGCTATGGGATTCCTATCCTATGGGTAAGGCCTTTAATGAAAAAGGAAAGAGAGACCTTCATCTTACTTTTTCCAATTCCTATTCAAAAAAGAATTTATCTCCATGTTGCTGTAACCTTTGCCTTTATCTCTACTTATGGGTCTTGATCTCAAATTCAAAATGATGCCTATCTATTATTCTAAATTCTTCGATGTGGGGACATGGACAACTGGGGACCGATACCACTTTCCCCTTTTTTCTTCTTCTGGTTTGTAAAGAAAGTAAAAACGTAGAGTGTAAGGAAGGAAAGTGACTTATAAGAGGAGCCTAGCATGGTAGCCCCATAGTATGGATCCCCTACCTAGCTCTCACAACTATGCCTTAATTTATTTAACTTCCTAATTTAGGAGCTTCTGACTTGAATATGGACAAAAATCCGTTTTGAATAAGCTGATAAGAGAATTTTTTAATTGACGCCACAAATCTTTTACAATTAATAGCTATCTCTCTTGATGCAATGGATCCGAGGAAACTAGTTCGTAAGTTTTACCAATTAATTGTGAGAAGTTAATCAAATCACAAATGAATTGAAATTGCTTCATACTTCTTAATCTTCAACTTAAGTCATAAAATTCAATTCCACATGTAAAATAAATAGTTACAAAGTCAAATGCATCAACTTTTAAACAAATCCACATATTTTATTCATTAAAAAAAATTAAAAAAATGGGAGCATTTAAAGGCTTCATTGAGAATTAACTTAGTCTTTTGACACAAAAGTGCACACCTTGTCATGAAATCCCTGGTTACTCAACTGAATCACCTTATATCAACTAGTTACAAACTCTACTTTTTAACTTTAACCCTTTTAAAGGAAAGAAGTCGGTAGAGTGAATGAAAAATTGCTTACTTTATTTAAAGAATTTAACACATTTTTTCTTTTCATGTTTTTTTAGATTTCATCTTAAAAAAATGATGGAAATGTTTAAAAGAAATCACAAATCACTTAGGAATATTCATTTTAAAAACCAAAAATCATAATGATCTTGAAGTATCTATTACCAAAACATGAAGCTGTTTAAAAACTTTTGGTTGTCAATAGTCATAATGAATCATATAACATCTTAAATCATCAAAACAATCGAAATCAAAAGGAAAAATGTTTAATGATATTGTTTGTTGGTTGTCTATTAAGGGCAAATTATCCAAATTAAGCAAATTAAGCACACACTTTCTTCAAATGCTTAAAACTAACTTATCAGCAAGTATATCAGTCATAAGTAATAAATGGAATATTTTAGACTCGAATTATCATCCTCTAGGGAAATATCTATGCAAGTACTAAGACAATTGGATTACAATTATCTAAAGAGCCTAACTTGAATGAATGAATTAACTAAAATTGCTAAATTAAACTAAAAACTTTCAATTGTGCAAAGAAGAAAAAGTTTGAGTTGAAGGATTGCTTGATGGATTAAATGGCTAAGGAATGGGTTTTCAATGATCTAAATGGATTAATTAAGGATAGGAAGACTTTTCCTATGGCAACTTCACCAATTCCAAGGTCAAATCAATGCCTTTTCTCTAACTTTCTTATTTTATGGTTTGGTCCACCTATAAATATAGGAAGTAGGCTTAAAGTGTAAGAAACTGAACCTAAAAATTCCTCCTTTGGAATAAAACCCTTAAGATTAATCAATTAATGGTCATGTATTGATTAAAACCAAGTTACTTTCTAATTTTTCTAATAAATTAAGTGGTTGGTCCTTTACTTAACCATTTTTCATCTTTATCTTAAGTGATCAGTTTAAGACAAGCTTTAGACACTTAAAATAAGCAAAGAATAGCTCCCAATCACATACAAGCATGTATTTAGATCATTTACTTGCCATTTCTCAACCAAAAATTAACTTAGCCACTCATTTGAATAAAAAAACAAAACATATCCATCATATTCTTGAACATATAAGAAAAAAGAGTGGATTTCATTGTAAAATTAAGTTTAGAACGCACTATAAATGGTTACAAGCAAGTTTATAGATTTGAATCACATGTTGAAACTGTTATAATCCTTAAAAACAAGCCAAAATCTACAAAATATAATGGAAAATGTGAAGATCACAAGAAAAGAGCCTTAGATCTAGAAAGAATCTAAATTTTTTTTCTTTGTAGCGTGTTTTCTCTTTGTTCTCCCTATTTTTGGCTTCAAAAGGCCACTTTATATGTCACTCCAACTTGGAGGTATGTTGCACAAGTTATAGCTAATGGGAGGGGGAGATCCAACTAGAAACGTTGCGACTAGTATCTAAACGATGCTTAAAATAGAGTTAAATGAAACCATTATACCTCTACTATTTAAGTCCTCAAACTAAGTATAACGACAGTTCAATATAGTAAAATGGTAGCTTAGTTGACCTACCCTTTAGCTCCTGCTTTTTTTAGTAGATTTTTCTAAATTTTCTCCAATTTAAAGCTTTAATCTAAGATATAAACATACTTAGAAGTAATCCACACAATTTAACATCAATTTGGGAGCAAGGTACCTTAAATCATATATAGATGCATTAACTCATAACCTAACATATACGCATTAAAATCTAAAACATTTCCATAAATTATACAATGTTACAAAACGATGATAAAATGATGAGCTTTAGGAAAAGATACGCAAGTGTGATAACAATATATCCCTCCCACAAACTTAAAATTACACATTGTCCTCAATGTTAATAAATTGACAATAAGGGGGAAAGAATACACTAGTATAATGATATAATCTAAAAAAATGCTCTGTTAAAATGTGCATTATTGTAGAAACTAAAAATCTGTAAAGAAAATCAAAGCACAAGAAACAAGATAAATAGTATACATGCTCTATCATAATAAATATAATGTAAGTACATCAAGGAGAACAACATGAAAATAAAAGAAAAGTGCATTAAACTAAGGAAAACACAAAAAAAGCACACTAATAAATCCTACTTTTATGGTCAGTTTCCTCCCAATGAGAATTTCTTTGAGATCTTTTAACTCGACCTTAGTGTCAGAGAATCCTAAGCCTCTTCTTAGGTCCAACATCTAACATGTCTTCCTCCTCCTAATAAAAATAGGTCAACTTCTAAGGGTTCCTAAAACACCAAATTGATTTGTATAAAGTTAATTCTTACCTTTGAGGGAACATCACTCAGGAATCTTATGTTTGAAAAATGTACCATGGTAAAAATTCTTGAAATATAGCTCTCATACTATAATCAAAAGTTTTATCATAAATGAAATTAACAGCCTCGGATGCTTTTTTGAATTCCACAATTTCCTTGACAAGTTGATCTTTGTTGACAACTTCATCATGATTTTCAATTTCAGCATTCTTGATAACTTGCCCCTCAATTTTAAGGTCATCCTTACCATCAATTAATTCAATGACCCTCATCCATTTATTCATGAATCACAAATTCAGCAACTTTTTCATAACTTGCTAAATGTTAAATTTATGTTTGTTCATGTTTAATTTGAAGGTTAATGGGAATGATTGAGGAAATATGCAAAAGATTAAAAAAAGAAGCCATTTCAAGAGTTCAACAGTAGTTGATCCTTAACCAAAATTAATCCGCTTCAAAAAAACATTGAAGTGGCTATTTTCAACAGATAAATGGCGGGTATAAATAGTGTTGTTGATAACTAAATTTAAGCACCGTCGAAGGTCACATACATAGATATATACTTGTTCTTCACAATTTTTCAATCAAATTGCCTCCCACTTGCATCAAGTTTTAGTAAACATCCTCCTTATATATAGAAGAAAATTAGAGATTAAGAGGCAAGTTTTTATTAATATAAATTCATTAGTTTTTAGAGAGTTTTAGATTCTCTCTCTACCTTATGTTTTTAGTTTCTCTTTCATTTCAATCCTTTGCTTTTGGAGATTCCAAGTTTTTTATAAAAAAAAGAGTTAAGACATGTAATTCAAAGTTTTATTTTAGTTTAGACCTTAAATTGGTTCTTTATAAACTCTTTATTTCATTTTATCTCACTCTTTCATTCATATAATCAAAGTTATGTTGCTTAAGAAATTCATCTTGTTCTTTAATTAATATAAGTGGCTAATCTATTTTCCTATCTAAAGTAAGGCTATTAGATGTTTTGATTGAGTTCTTATACATGTTTATAAGCTAATTTTTGTTTATTTTTAGTGTTTAATGCTTGTCTTAACTTGGAAACATGAAATGAAGTCATTAAATGATTGAGGAATCGAGATCTTCTACCTTAATTGCTAGAACAAGCATTAAACAACATGATTTAAATCAATGCATTACCTTTCTCTAGTTCATCATGAGGGTAGTTATATTTAAGTAAGGGATTTTTGGATTAAAAGTTTTGAACTTTAAGCCTATTACTATTTATCTTTAAATAAGGGATTTTAGGATTAAAATTTTTGAACTTCAAGCCTATTACATAAGTTTGTAAGCAGACCAAACCACATGATAGGATCAATAGATATAAGGCACTAATTTGGCCATATCTTTGTTTAATTTTGTGAAGACACCCTAGATAAGGGACATAAACTTTAGAAACTCATTTGAATTATTAAAAACTTGAGCCTTAGCTAGTCATTCTCATTTGGTAATATTTAAAAGAAATCATAAACTCCTTTGTATAATTTGCATCTTTATTTTAATTTAGTTGTCTTTCAATTTAAAATTAATCAATTAGAGCCTTCTCGATGGTTGAAATATAAGTGACCTAGTAATTACTATATTTCCCTATAAGATTGAAAACTGGACTCATCTTGCCTTAAGAGTTAGTCTTAAGTTAATTAGTTTAGTCATAAGAAACCAAACCAACATAATATGTTTTTGGTACCATTGTTGGGGAAGTATAACTAGTGATACTAGGAGCAAATTAGTGTCAATTAGTATAGAGTTATTTCTTTTTTGCACACTTCCTTTTTTTTCCTTTTATTTATGTTTTGCCTACCTTTTTTTGTTTTATTTAGTCGGTAATTTGTTTTGTTTTCTTAACTTGAAATCACAAGTTTGATATTGATCTACCTACTATTATTAGGTAAAAGAAAAAATCTCAAGCTATCACATATAGTGAAGGTCATATAGAAACTGATCCTTTAGACACAGGAAATTAGGAGCACTTAATTACAAGAACGTAGGAACAAAATAGGGAACCAACCATGATGGAATTGATACTAGGAAATAGGGGTAGGCCTATATCTTGCATTGTAAGACTTAGGATAGTCTCTAATGACTTTGAAATTCTGCATGGAATTCTTTCTATGATTAGGTCTTCCTATTTTGGTAGTTCTTCTTTAGAAAATCCTAATGATCATTTCTAAAATTTCTTAGATATCTGTGATCTCTTTAGAAGTCAAGGAGTGTCAAATGATGAAACTAAACCTATTTTATTCCTTTCTTTTTTAGGGCCAAAGCTAAGGCTTAATTAGAAACTTTTTAGCCTAGTTCCATGACTACCTGGAATGACCTTAAGAGGCTATTCTTAGCTAAATTATTTCCACCATCCAAGATCGCCAATTTGAAAAAACCCAATTTACCCTTCAGTTTAGTATACGAATACGAGTTGATATAAGGCTTGGAAAAGATTTAAAGAGATGGTTCCTAAGGGTGTTAGTCATGGGTTCAGTACATATTACCAAGTAGATATCTTCTATACTAGACGCACACCTTCTACTTGATGTACCATAAATGCTTCAACTATAGGAAATCTAATGAGTACAACTCTAAACATAGCCTATAGGTTGATTAAGGAAATGGTAACCAATATCTTCCAATACAATTTTAATTATAACTATAGGAAACCATTAAGATCTCAAGGAAATAATGATATAATAGCTTTGGCAACTCAAATGGCAATCCTTAGTAAGCAATTGGAGGATTTAGAAAGATAAGTTGGTAGTAGTGCAGTTAGAGGTTCTATAGTATGTGAGAGTTAGTATAGTATTTCTCATTCATTAATAAATTGTCCAGTAAGATGTCCCTTTATCCATAAGCATGAACAAACCTAATATCTAGGAAGTTATAATTGGAAAAGAGGAGACCCATATTCTAACACTTACAATCATAATTAGGAAACCATAACAATCTTTCATAGAGCAACAAGCCAAACATTAAAGGAATCAGCCACTTAGTTTTAAAATCAATCCACCCCCTTAAGGGAGCTCTAGTTTTCAAGAGACCATAATGAATTTTGTCAAGGACAGAAGGAAAAAGATGCAAAATCTAGAAAGCCAATTAGCAAGCCTTATAAGAGAGGTGTTATCAAATCAATTACCTAACACCACTAAGCCCAATCCTAAATGATATGCTAAGGTTATCACCTTAAGGAGTGGTAAGCAAGTATAGAGTGTAAGTGATGAGAGAAAGAAGGAAGAAGAATAGAATAGTGATGAAAGCATGGTGGAGAGTAAGAAGCAAGAGAAGAAAGATAAGAGTGAGGAAGAAGAGTGAGCACCTAGGTTATTTGTCGATCTAAATTTTTAACCTTACAAACCTAGGATCCCATACCATCAGAGGTTAAAGAACTCCAACATGGATAACTAATTTGAGAAGTGATGTTAATTCTAAATTGATGTTCTTTTGAGTAAACTTTTCTTAATTCAATTTCAACCCAATAATGATGGCAAGTGCACTAGTCACAAGTAATAAATGGAAGTATTTAAAATCCAAGTATCGTTCCCATGGGGATACTTTGCTAAATTGCAAGTACTAAGGTAAATTCGGTCATAATTATTTAAAAAATCCTAATTGAATTCAAGCATATACTAAAATTATGAAACAAATTTAAAAGCTCCAAGTTGTGCAAAATAACTTAGTTAGACAAAAAGAGTTTTATTAATGGATAAAATTGCATAGGAAATGCTCTTCAATGAATCAAACAGATTAAAAATGGATTAAGGGACTTATTATAGGATCACTTCGCTCAATCTAAGTAATGATATGGTTAAGAAAAGGCTTAATCTCTAAATACTTAAGTTGGAGTTTGGTTATGTCACAATCTTAAGCATAAGGCTTTAAAACCAAGAAG
>JAOXYD010108170.1:0-11542 GCA_028565735.1 Pinacopodium congolense
CCGCAAGGTCCGAGACTCTACCAAAATTCGCACCAAGTCTGATCTCACTTGCCCACGTTTGCCTTAGCATATTCGCATGCCTCCTCCATGCATGTAATCTAGCTAACCTTCCCTCGAAGGCACTTCACATGTCAAATCTCGCCTACCCCGAGATCTTCACCGACACTTCCCGCATCCCTCGCCTACTCGCAAGTTTATCAGGACTTTGCCTTGTTCTTTCGTCAACACCCTTTCCTCGTGTCGACTTATGTGCCAAGCATTGGCCAAGGTTCGCCAATACTTGCATGATCCTATCGTGTGGACTTAGAGGTCTAACACAAGGCTTATTTAATCAAGAACTGTGAGGAGTAACAGGCAACATCCTTTTAAGCAACTAGTCGGCTCCCCAAGGGTTCTGGTGTTCAATTATTTGCTTCAAGCTCTAAGAGTCACCACAGCACTCCACTGCAGATATTATTTCTTCATTTGATGCCAATACCTCTTAATCGTCTTATTAGGCTTCAACTGTATTTCTGATGTGAGAATTAACACGAAGGATGTTATTACCGCTTAGAGATTCTGTAACCTAATGTTCATTAGAGAAAGGTACTCCATAGGCTAGTCGATTACTTCCTTGAGCTCCTTTCTTCATCAGAGAAGGACATATAATTCTTCACCTCATCGTTTTGAACCCATATGCTCAACTAACTCTCCAACGCTTTAGTAATTATCTACCGCATTGTTCTATTAGTTTGCAAATCATAAGTTGCTCCCTTATCCGTGTGATTAAGCCTAGAGTTAAATGCTCTTTGGATGCCTCTAAGTCTTTAACATATCTAACGTACATTAATTTTAATATTAAGATTTCAATGAATATTTAGATCAGACTTAACGTTTTAGAATATTTATAAATTTTTTTAATATTTAAAAAATATTTAAAAACAATTATGACCAAACTTCTATTATGTTGTCATTAAGCACTACATAGCGCATGCTTTGATTGGCCCACATTTTTTTGAGTTTCATATGCCACAAGACATATTGTTTTAAAAAAATATCTTTGGATCCCACAAAATTGTCATGTAAGATGTCACGTGAAATGTAAGACTTTTTTTGTGAGACTCATATAAAAAATCTATCCAGTAATCTTGTACCACGTGACAATGTTAATCCAAGATCAGAGCTTAAACATATTATGTTATTAAGCTTTGAGAGCTTCATTGAACTAGATTAGTTATTAACTCACTTTTCTTGAAAGTGGAAAACTACGAGTTTGAACTGCGGGAGTAATAATTGCTTTCATAAAAACTACCTTTAATATAATTTGTGTTATAACATTTTGCATGTTTTGAAAGCAGAACAATTGGTAAAATGTTTGGGTTTGAAAGTTGAAGGTTTCGGTTTGAACTACGCTAGCTGCAGCCTACAGGTGCTTTATAATCTTATTATATAAAATAACGTCATTTTCTGGATAGAAAAGATTAGATAGGGAGGTGGCTCAAAATGGTAGTATTTTACGGAAATAATTGTTATAAATTTGTGAAGGCTCTGACTCGAACTTAAGACCTCTTCTTCTTTTAAGTTAATGCCTTACCATCCAATCGCTACTCCTTTAATATCATATATCATAATATATTTAAAAACTTTAATGATTTCTTGTTAATTGCCACATAGTATAAGATTACTGCACAGATTTCTTGTGTGATTTTACATGCCACATGGCATCTTACATGATAATTTTGCAGGACTCACTTGAAATTAAAAAAAAAAACAATATACTATATGACATGTGAGACCCATGAAAATATGGGCCAATCAAAGCGTGCCATGTGGTATTGCCACATGGTGCTTAATGACAATGGTTAAATAAAATTTACTCATAGTTATTTTTTAATGTTTTTAAAATGTTAGGATTTTTTTTTACATTTCTAAAAGGTTAGGTTCTTTTTAAACGTTCCGAACATAAGGTGTTATCTGAATATTAGTTAAAATCTTAGAATTAAAAATTAAAATTAACCTGTTTGCCTTCTTTTCTTTCTATATTTTATACAAGGTAGAACCAAATGAGATCAAGTATAAGCTTTTGTCAACTGGAAGAACAGTTCTTAATAAAAAAATAAAAAAATAATATATTCTTGGCCTTTTTAGCAAAGCTTTATTGGAGAAAGGGAGCCTTTAAATAGGTTGGCTACAATTGAATTATAGAAGAAATAAGGAAGCTTCTAGAACAACAAAAAACTTAGGCTATTTGAGATTTTTTTAAAAAGTAGGATAGAAAATTTGGGCCTCTGCTTTGAGATAAATCGTGGTCTTCAAGTATTTCTAATATGCCCCAGCTCTTCAAGTGAAGCCCATTGTGTTTAGCAGTCCATTTAACTCAACAATAATCTCAGTAGTAGCCCGTCCAACTTGGTGGCCTACCATCCCACCTATATATATATATATCATCTTATTAAGGCATCAAGAGACAAAAGCCCTAATTCTCTTTAGCAGTCTGAAACCCTAATTCTTTAAAAACCCCTAACAAGTTTTTATTGGTGACTGATCCATGGTCGTTGTCTTTGTCTCCCTCTACCGAAGCTGGTGACTTTAACAACCTCTTGTAAGTTAGAGACACATCGTGTATACCCAACTTAAGTAGCAAAGCATGTAAGGAAGGTTTTGGCAATGCTTGTATGAAGTTATTGGCTAGTTATGAGTGTGAGGTGACAAGGAGGAGGTGGACAAACCTAAAGCAAATTTTCTCATGGACAAGATGGCAATCGATCTCAATATGTTTCATTAGCTTGTGAAAGATCGGGTTCTCTATGATGTAGAAGGGCAAGCGATTTTCACAATAGAGGTATATAGTGCCTAATTGGGTAAAGCTGAAGTCTTGGAGGAGAAAGGTCAACCACTGGAGCTCACAGGTGGTGATGGTCAACGCTCAATATTCAGCTTTCAATTAGCTAAGAGAAATCGTAGCTTATTTCTTCTACTTCCAGGATATCAGTAAGGTCCCAGAAAAACACAAAAATCGGTGACATATTTGTGGGAATTAGGATAGACGACCCAGTCTAAGTTATAAAAGACATGGAGTTGAAGGGAAGAAGATCTATAAAAGAGAAAGTCATGGTGAGGTGAACTCTTAAGGTAACATAGCGCTCAATGTGTAGCTTGAAGATGTTTGTAGTAGGCTTATCAAGGAACTATGAGAGTTGCTGCATAATGAAGCTGATGTCAGGCCTAGTTATGGTTAAATAAAGCAGCTTACTGATGCAGTGCCTATATCCACTGACGCCAAGATAAGTCTCACTCAAAGCTATTAAGTGTATGATGGGAGTCATTAGACTGGAGATGAGCTTGCAGTGTTGAAAGCCAATGTCTTTTAGGAGATCCAAGGTGTACTTCTGTTATGAAAGATTAATTATAGAAGAGGATCTGGCTAGCTTAAGTTTGAGGAAGTATTACATGTGACTAAGATCTTTAATCTGAAAGGTATTGTCTAAAAATGTTCTTAGTTGATTTAATAAGATCTAGGTCATTACCTGCTAACATAACATCATCCGCGTAAATTAGAAAAGTAATAAGGTTGTTTTCGTACTGCTTAGTGAAAATGGAGGGACTAAAGGTGGATTGGACAAAGCTAACAGAGCTCAGGGCCGAGGTAAGCTTAGCATGCCATTGCCTGCTTGCTTGTTTAAGGCCATAAAGACTCTTTTTTAACTTACAAACCATGTTTACGTCTAGTAAGTTGAGTCTTGGTGGAGACTTCATGAACACTTCTTAATGATGATCACTGTGCAGAAAGGCGTTATTTATATCAAGTTGATGGAGATTCTAGTTTTGAGATGCTGTGAGAGCCAACAAAATTCAAGTGGTGGTATGTTAAACAACTTGTTAGAAGGTGTCAGTGAAATCTAGACCTGGTTTTTGGGTGTATCCCTTTGCAACTAACCTGCTTTAACATCGATGGAGGGAGCCATCTGGATTAAACTTGTATTTGTGTACCTAATTCCAGTCAATTGCATTCTTTCCTACTGGAAGGAAGGTAAGATTCCAAGTCTCATTATTTTCTAAAGCTCTCAGCTCTTCAGCTATTGCATCTTGCCATTGTTTGCTTTGTATTGCTTCTACCTAGGTTGTAGGTTCTTCTAAAGTGGTAAGGGCTATAGAGAAAGCTTGATGTTGGGTTGACAGGTTCTAATAGGAGAGAACAGAGGAGATGTTATGTGGAGAGGTAAGGGGCAATGTAGAATAGTGGTATTATCGTAGGTAGGATGGTGATTTAGAGGGCCTAGATGAATGTCTAAGATGTAGGGGTGCTGAAGGCGAGGAAGATAAAGTGTTAGAGGATAAGTTAGATAGGAATGGATCATTTGGTATGGAGGAGAACTATACCGGTTTTATAGGGGGGATGAATTAGTACTTGTTGGTAGAATAAGACTAGGATTGGGAGGAGAATCACTCTATAAGTGCATAAAAGAAAAACTCTTTTCATAGAAAATGGGGCAAATTATAAAAAAGAATCATGAACTTTAACGAAATTTGCAATTCTAGCTAGAACAAAAAATTTTGTTGATAAAGTACAAGAACTTTCAAAAAGTTGTAAAAATGTCATGCCAGACTTTCGTTAACAGAGTTGAAATGGCATCAACGTCAATAGACAATAGGACCTACGGATGCCACCTGTCAAGCACAATTTAAGGGTAAATAGCAAAAAAAACCATACCTTAGTTCAATTTTGCAATAATAGTCAGAACTTTTAATTTGTTGCAAATTTAGGCAGCCGTTAGCCTTCTTATTAATCGTGATAATGTGACCGATACGTCATTAGCAAAAGATGACATGTCATTTACACGTGATATGTCACGTAGATTTTTATTTTTATTTTTATTTATTTAAATTTTAAATAATAATTTTTAATTTATTATAATTATTATTTTATTTTTTTCCTCTCTTGCTCTTTCTTTGTTCAGATTTGATCCATGTCTTTATCTTTATTTGTGTATTTAATTAATATATTTTATATTTCTAACATTATTGAAAAAGCTTAATTAATTGTTAAATAAATTCAATAAAATATTGCAACTTTAGGACCACCTTCTTCAGTATTTTTTTTAACGTTGGTATAATATTTGCTAATATTGTAAAATGGTAAAGACTTAATTTAATATAAAATAAATTGTTATTGCCAAATTTAACACTAGAATAGAAATACAAAGGCAAATTATTTAGAATATCTTCAAGTTTTAACAAAATATTAAATATATAAATATAAATAATTTTATTTATTTTTTGAAAAATTAAAATTTTTGACTCTACATGTATATTAGTGAATGATAAAATTTAATTGTTGTTGTTGTTATTATTATTATTATAAAATTTAACACTTAAAATTTTAAATTTAAGATTTGTACATGTTTTGAGAATAATTTACTAAACTATTGATAAAATTTTAAAAATATCAAACAAGAGAAGTAGTGTTTAATTTTTTTAAAAAAATTGAATTATGAAAGAATATAAAAATTGCAAGATAGGTTCATATATTATCAAATATTTTAGGATTCTAAAAAAACATGTTTTAAGAAGGATGATGAAGTCTATTTGATAAATATTAAAATTTGATATTAATAATATTATAGGTTAATGCATAAATATACATTTTTGTAAAGTAATGGTATATAAAATAAATATTGAGATATATTCAATAAATTAGTAAAAATTATGATATCTAGAATTATATATCTAAAATACAATACCTGCTTTATTTGTTTAAGTTCCTTTTTTTATAGGCATGAGAAAATTAGTTGGAAAGAGAAGCTGCATAAATAAAAATATTTGTTAGATTGAATTTATTTAACAACTAATTAAATTTGTTTAATAAGGTTAGAAAGAAATACAAAATATACTAATTAAATACATAAATAAAGACAGAGTCAGGAATCAAATTTGGATAAGGGAAGAGCAAAAGGAGTTAGTGAAAAAAGAGGAAAAAATAATTACAATAAATTAAAAATTATTATTTAAAATAAAATAAATAAAAATAAAAATCTAAGTGGCATATCACGTGTAAAGGACGTGTCAATTTTTGCTCCTGACGTGTCAGTTGCATCATCACGGTTAATAAGAAACATAACAACTGGCTAAATTTGCAACAAATTGAAAGTTCTGGCTATTATTGCAAAAGTGAGCAAAGTTATGATTTTTTTGCAATTTACCCTTTAACTGTGCTTAACAGGTGGCATCTGTAGGTCCCACTATTTGCTAACATTGATGCCACATCAGCTCTATTAATGGAAATCCAAACGGCATGACATTTTTGTAACTTTTTGAAAGTTCTTATACTTTATTGCCAAAATTTTTTGTTCCAACTAGAATTATAAATTTTGTTAAAGTTCAGGATTTTTTTTAATAATTTAGAAATTAAGGACAAAATCAAAGAACTCTTATGGACTTTATGAGACTTGGTTTTAATGCCAACCAATAAGGTATTACAAGATAACCAGTACAGGCAAATAATTTCAAGATCAAGCTGACATTGTTGAATATGTTGTAGACAAACGTGTAATTCTATGACTTGTCCAATGAAGATCTGACTGCTCACTTGGCTAAATTTTTGAAAATTTGAGACACCTTCAGATATAATGGGCTATCAAAAGACGCCGCAAGGATGAGGTTATTCCCTTTTATTCTGAAGGATCGAGCTAAGGCTTGGTTAAATTCTCTAAATCTAAAGAGTATTATGACATGAGAGCAGCTAGTATAGGCTTTTCTAGCCAAGTATTTTCCACTGATGAAGACCATACAAATCATTAAGGAGATAAAAAAATTTTCAGCATAGTGAAGGTGAGTCTTTATATAAAGCATGGGAGAGGTTCAAGGAACTGCAAAGAAGTTGCTTCCATCATAATCTACCGAGAGAATTTCCGCAGCAAACATTTTATAATTAAGTGACTACACAAACACGAGGTACTATAAATGCAACAACAGAGGGATCTCTAATGTGAAAGATGATAGATGCAGCTCATGACCTGTTAGAAGAGATGGCAAATCATAGTTGCTTATGGAGTACAGAAAGGAGTAGGCAACCATCTCTTAAAGAGAAAAAGGGTGTTATTACCATGGATTCGGTGACTGCCTTATAAGCTCAAATGCCTGCATTGGCCAAACAATTGAATAGCTTACAGGTTAGATCGTCGCAATCATTGAAAGTAGTACAACATAAGTGTGAGTCGTGTGATCAAGAGAGTCATACAACATCAGAGTGTTTCCTGATGGCTAGTAGTGAGACAGAACAAATGAACTACATTGAAGCATCGCAAGGGATGTCAAGTAATAACTCCTACTCTAGTACTTATAATTCAGGGTGGAAGAGCCATCCAAATTTTTCTAGGACTAACAATACAGGAAGTAATATAAGAGCACAAGGGTCACCAAGCTTTCAACAAAATAGGCTTGGAGTACTAGAATCAAAGATGGATAAGCTCACAGACGTGCTCAGCTCAAAGTTTAATAGTCAATAAGAGAGCTAGAAGAGGATGGAAGTAAAATTCGATTAAATTGTAAGGAATCGTGCCTCTTCCATTCAAAGTTTGCAAGTTTAAGTTGGGCAACTAATGAGTACATTATTTACGAGAAGTGTGGGGAGTCTTCCAACTAATATAGATTCCAATTCAAGGGAGCAGCTAAAGGCTATCAAAGTTATGATAAGAAAAGAACTAGAGGAGCCATTAAAGACGGTCGAAAGCTCCAAGAAGAAAAACCAAGAGAAAGAAGAAGAAAAAGAGTAAAAGAAGCCTTATGTGCCATCATTGCCATATAAGCCCAAGATTCCTTTTCCACAAAGGTTTAAGAAGAACCAAATAGATGTGCAATTCACAAGTATTTGGATAAATAAAAGAGGTTACAGACTAACTTGGCATTTGTGGAAGCATTAGAGAACATACTCAAGTGCTCCAAGTTTCTCAAATATATCTTGTAAAAAAAGTGGACTTGGAAAGACAATCAAACGATGTCTTTAACAGAAAGCTGTAGCTTTGTCATCACTAGTCATATACCATCTAAATTACAAGATCTAGGGAGTTTCACTATACTTTGTGTTGCTGGTAACTTGAAATTTTCTATCTGCTTATATGATTTAAAAGCAAGTATCAATCTTATTCTTTTGTCAATTTGTAACAAATTGGAGCTAGGAGACATATAACCAACATCCATACTTATATAGTTGGTAGATCAATCAATCAAGAATTCAGTTGGTGTGGTGGAAGATGTGCCCATTAAAGTAGACAAGTTATTTATTCCAATAGATTTTATGGTGCTTGATTTTGAGGAATACATGAATTATCCATAACTTTTGGGGAAACCATTCATGAACATCGGAAGAGCACTAATTAATATACATGTAGGGAAGCTAGTATTAAGGATTAGTGATGAATAAGTGGAATTCAACATGAGCAATTCCTTGAAGAATTTGGTGAAGGGAAGGATTGCATAAAAATATATGCGGTTGAAAATTGTGTGAAGGAGCAAGAAGTGAATTGTGTTAAGGAAGTGAAGAGAAAAGCCATTGAAGAAATTGATAAGGGGGAGGAGGTAGGTACGAGTCCAAATCAAAAACTTTTAGTATGAACAAAAGCTCCTATTCCATTCTCCTTGGTGAAACCACTCATACTCACAGTACACTCCTTATGTCCTTGTTTGAAACATACCTCCTTTGAGACCTTTTAGATAATTCTTAATTGAAAAGAACTACGAAGCCTAAAAGTGGAGACCCCCTTGAACCCCCTCTCACATTAGAGGGAGTCTTTTAGCCCTTTCTTATGTGAGAGAGGGCTAAAAGAGACTTCTACCTTAGATCTCTTAGTCAATTTCTAATTACAAATATTTAGGGCCCCCTAAATTAATATTTTAAATATTGTACCGGTACCAGTACTAGATTTATCTTGAAAATAATATTGTATCGGTACCGATCAATATCGGTACAGTTTCAGATAATTTTTTTAAATTATAAATTAATTCTTGAATTTAATAAAATTTGTAAAATAGTTTATAAATATATTATATTGTATAGTTTTTAACTTAACTTTAAACTTAAAAAATGTCAAAACACAAAATTTTCCTTTTTTTCAAATTTTAAAATTTTTTTAGTACTGGCCAATACTAGCTGATATTTAAATCCAGTATGATATAGGCCTATTCTGTTTCTTTTTCCAGTTGGTACGCACAGAACATAATTCAAAATATTGACCAAAATGAAAGCCCTTTAAAGCACCTGTCTCACATAGGAGGGGAACATTTTTGTTATGTTCTAATAATTATTTAGAAAATTATAAAAATACCATTTTCTTATTTAAGAGAGGGGATAAAGGAGACCCCCTACTTTGGATCTCTTATTGAAGTCCTAATTGTAAAAAAATATATAAGTATTTAAAAATTACAAAAACTTCTCCCTCTCTCTCATGTGAGAGAAGGGTTAAAGGGAGCCTCCTCCTTGGGGCCACCTAATCAAACTCTAATTGAAAAAAATTAAGAGGCCCCAAAATGAATGCCCTCTTAAAGTCTCTCTGTTACAAGAGAAAAGGCATTTTTATATTCTTTTAATTATGATTTAGAAAATTATAAAATGTCTCTCATTCACAGCATTTTTGTATTCTTCTAACAATGATTTAAAAAATTATAAAAATGTCTCTTTCTTATATGAGAGAAGGCTAAAGGGGACCTTCACCTTAGGACTCCTTAATCATGTTCTAATTAAAAAAACTAAAAAGTAAAGATCCTTTTAAAGCCTATATCTCATATGGTAGAAATATTTTTGTAATATTTTAATTATGATTTAGAAAATTATAAAAATGTCTATCCCTTATATGAAAGACGGGCAAAAGGAGGGCTCCACCTTAGAATTCCCACTGAAATTCTAATTAAAAAAATTTAAGGGGCTTCAATCTGGAAGCTCCTTAAAGCCACCCTTTCACATGAGATGTTATTTTTGTAATTTTTATTCATAATTTAGTAAATTACAAAAATATACCTTTCCCATTTGAGAGAGGGGTTAAAAGGGGCCTCCACTTTAAACCCCCCTTAATAAAATCCTAATTAAAAAAAATTAAGAATCCTAAAGTAGAAACCCCTTTAAGGCCCCCCTTCCACATGAAATGAGACATTTTTATAATTTTCTAACCATGATTTGAAAAATAACAAAAATACCCTTCTCTCATGTGAGAGAGGATCTAAAGTGGAACTCCACCTTGAGACCTTTAATCAAATTTTAATTAAAAAAATTAGGGGGCCCTAAAGTGGAAAACCCATGAAACCTCCTCCAATACGGAATGAGAGCATTTTTATAATCTTGTAATGATGATTTAGAAAATTATAAAAATGTCTTTTTTATTTGAGAGAGGGGCTAAAGAGGGATTCTACCTTAGTGCCCATAATTAAGTTTTAATTGAAAAACAATAAAGGGGTCTAAACCTCCATCTTGGGGCCCTTAATCAAATCCTAATTAAAAAAAATTAGGAGGCCCCAAAGTGAGCCCCCCTTGAAGCTCTTATTTCACTTAGAAGATTACAAAAATACACATGTCCCATATAAGATAGGGACTAAAGAGGGCCTCCAATTTGGGGTCCCTAGTTAACTCCTAATTGAAAAATTAGAGGTCTCAAAGTGGAAACCCTTTGTTATTTTTATAATCTTTTTACCATAATTTAGAAAATTTAAAAGAGGGCCCTGTCTCATGTGAAGAAGCGGCTAATGGGGGTTTCTACCTTAGGATTTCTATTTTTTTTTTCATTTAAGACTTGATTATGAGGCTCTAAATGGATGTCTTTGTGAAACCTCACTCTTACAGAGGAGGAGACATTTTTGTAATATTTTAAACATTATTTATAATGTTATAAAAATTCTCATATCCCACTTGAGATAGGGTTTAAATATGGCCTCTTCTTAGGAATCCATAGTAAAGTCCTAATAAAAAAATTTTGGGGGCCCAAAAGTGGATACCCCTTTAAAGCTCCCATCTCTTATGTAAAGTGGTATTTTTGTAATCTTTTAGCAATAATTTAAAAAATTAAAAAAAATACCGCTCCCATGTGAAAGAGTGCTAAAAAGCGCTTCCACCTTATAACCTTCTAATCAAGCTTTAATTAAAAAACTAAGGGGTCTTAAAGTAAAGATTTCATTGAAGCCCCCTCTCATATGGGAGGAAGTATTTTTGTAATCTTTTAATTATTATTTAGAAAATTATAAATGGGAGAGAATATATAAGGGTCTCTATTTTGGGGCCTCCTAATCAAGTCATAATTAAAAAAATTAGAGGGTCACAAAAGCGAGCTTCCCTCTTATATGAGATGGGAAATTTTTGTAATCTTAAAAATATAATTAAAAAATTACAAAGACACTTCTCTCCCATATGAGAGAGAGGATAAAGGGGGCTTCACCTTGTATCCCCCCTTGTGAATTTTTAATTGAAAAAATTAGGAGATTCTAAAGAGAATGTCCTTTAAATATTGTATTAAATATCTTATTGGTACCGGTACAAGATTAGCTTAAAAAATGGTACTTTATTGGTACCGGTTAATATTGGTAC
>JAOXYD010108181.1:0-11541 GCA_028565735.1 Pinacopodium congolense
CATTTAAACACTAAAATAGGGTTAAATTAACATCAAATAACATCTAAAAATACTATAAATTTAACCCCTAACAATGAACCTCCATAAATTTGGTTTTCATATCTTCCCTTGTCTCTTTATATTTATGCTTATTATGTTTGGTTTATTATTTATTGAGTTTGTTTAATTTTGGTATAAAGTTTGGCCTATCATTTAGGTTGAATTTTGGTTAGAAAATTCATATAGTTAAATTGGCTTAAGGTGTTTAAAATGTTTTAAATTGTCAAGAAATTTTTAAACACCCAATTCACCCCCCCCCCCTCTTTTGGGTTCCATAGGGCTTATATACCTATTATAAGATAATCTTTAGGCCTAAGTACTAAACTCCAAACTTTTTTTCGTTCAAACTAATTCAATTCCTTATTCATAACCAAAACCCAATTCTAATTACCTAATGATTCTTCTATGCTCCTAGGTTCTATATGAGATTCAAAAGCATGATGAGATAAATTAAGAAAAGAATGAATGGTTACTCCTTATTGAATATCACCTAAGATTTAGTTAGAGGGATGATCCTTTTTGTATTTCCAATCTCTTAGTAGCTCATCCCCCTTCCTTTCATCTCTTGTTTCAACAATTTGATTTTATGATGTTTGACCTTTCCCCCCTTTTTTTTCAAGTGATAACCTTTCCAAATCCTTAGACAAACTTTCAAAGGGGTTAGTCTCATAAAAAACAACATATATAGACTATTCTACTACGTGAGTTCTTTTATTAAATACCCTATATGAATTACCATTCAACAAATAACCTAAGAAAATTAATTCATTTGTTGTGGAATCAAATTTTCTTAAAATATCTTTCGTGTTTAAAGTATAACACTTGTATCCAAAAACTCTCAAATGGCCAATCTTTAGTTTCTTACCTCTATAAATCTCATATGGAGTTTTACTTATTTTACATCTAATGTTAACCTTATTAATTATATGAAATGCAAGTGCAATGGCTTTGATCTAAAAGTATGTAGGTAGAAAACTCATATGGGGTTTTATCTATTTTATGTCTAATGTTAACTTTATTAATTATATGACATGCATATACAACGACTTTGGTCTAAATGTATGTAGGCAATTCATATTCATTAATCATAGTTTTAGCAATTTCTTGTAAAGTCCTTTTTTCTTTCTTTCTACAAAACCATTTTATTAGGAAGCTCTAGCAGTAGAAAAATTATGTGAAATACCATAATCATCACAAGAAGATTCAAAAAATCATTATCAAATTCTCAACCATGATCACTTCTAATAAATGTAATAGACATGCCTTTTCATTTTTATTTTCTTAGCAAAACTCACAAAAGATTTAAAAAATCCATCTTTAGTACTTAAAAACAATACCCATGTAAATCTACTAAAATCGTCGACAATGACAAATGCATATGACTTACCATATAAACTTACTACTCTAGTAATGCTAAATAAATCACTATGAAGGAGTTCATGGGGTCTAGAAGTTGTTACTAATTTCTTTCTTGTAAATGAGCTCCTTTTTTTCCCATTTTCCCATTTTCCCATTTTTGTATGGTCCATAGATCTTGTTCTTTCGTACATTATGCTTGGGAGCCTATTAATGAGTTTTCTAAAGTTAAGCTTTGATAACAAAGCCATACTTGTGTGTCTAAGTATTCTATGCCACATCTAAGTACTTTTAGTTGAAGAAACCAAACACTTGTTTTCAAGGTTAGTGTCATATAAATCAAAATTATAAATGTGACCTTCTCTTTTTCCAAAGAAAATGTTACTACCGTTACTAACATTTGAAACCACACATTCATTTCTATCAAAGCATACTTTATAATTCTTATCATATAATTGACTAACACTGAAAAGGTTATTATTTAATCCATCAAGAATTAAGATATTATCAGTCAAAGGGCAACTATTCTTACCAACCTTTCTAATGCCAATTATTCTACCCTTGGTTCTGTCTCCAAATGTGACGAATCTTCCACCCTTGCTTTTGAACGGGATAAATTGCAAAGGGTCACCAGTCATATGTCGTGAACATCCACTATCCACTTACCATTTATTTCTCCTCTTGATGGCCTAAAAAAAAGATAATCATGTAGATTTAGGTACCCATATCATCTTAGGTCCTTAAGTGTTAGCAACATAACTATGTCTACCTCTTAGTGTAACATCTCTAATTCCATCATAGCAAAATCATGCAACTTGTCCATGATAAATGCAATATGTATTAGACAATGAAGTATAGATCCTATATGTATTCTTATAATCATTAATAAGCCTGAAGCCATTATACGACCTTGGTTGAAATTTTTCCTAAATTGGAAAAATGTTATTCTATCATAAAAACTTTGTTAAGGGGATCTCCTAGGTCTTATACTATATCTATAGATATATGCATGATGCCTTTGCCCAGGTTGATGTCTACTAGATGATGCATTTTGAATAAAGGACCTAGGTGGAGATTCATCTTCTAATTCCTTCTCCTTAATAAAAATATTCTTATTTTATAAGGGCCCATTTTCACTAGAATATCATAAGCCAACTTTGTTATTAGTCAATTTTTTTACATCTAGCATGTTTTCAAATTTTTCATTACTTGTGGTAAATTTTGAAAGTTATTCTTTAAGAGATTTAATTTCTTTCTTTAATGGCATATTTTCATTCACCTAGCCACGGTTATCCTTATTAATTGAATCTAACTCTTGCCTAAGTTCTTCATTTTCTAATTTATATTCATCTAACAATTTCAAGGATTCCTTATGTCTAGCATGAAACTTCTTCTTCCCTTTAGCCAAATCTTCTACATATTCTAACAATTCTTCATAAGTATATCTATCATCACATTCAATTTCACTGGTCTAGGAGTGAGAGGAGCATACCTCATCATGTGCCATAAAATAAACGTTTACCACTTCTTTCTTTTCAAAGTCACTTGATTCGATCCATGCGGCCTTTAATGCTTTCTGTTTTTATTCCTTTTGTTCCTTCCTTTCTTTCTTTTCCTTATGTTCTTCTTCTTCTTAGAGGTATGGGCAATCTGATCTCAAGTGACCTTTTTCACCATATTTAAAATATGTTATGTTAGCAAATTTATTTTTGAAAGTGGATTTACCTTCTTTTTTATGAGTGCATTTCTTCCTCCTTATGAGTTTCATTAGGCTCCTTATATGAGTGCAAGTTCTTCTTTTTTGCTTTAATATAAGGATTTTTAATTCTTGCTTTCCTTTCTTTTCTTTTTTTTGTGTAGCCTAAAACACAATATTCTTCTTTTTAGGAATCTTTTCATCTTCATGGCTATCCTTTAATATCATCTAATATGTCAAAAAGGGCCTATAATTTTATAAGGGAAAGAACATTGAGGTCCTTACCTTTTTAAATCGTCATGACTTTAACTTCCCACGATTTTGACAAGGACGTAAGAATAATCCTAATAAGCTTATCATTTGTATAGGTCTTACTTAGACCTTTTAAGGAATTAATAATATTGAAAAAATAAGCATTTATATCAAATATAGATTCATCATACAACATGTGGAACAATTCATATTGATGCATTAACATACTCACTTTACTCTCCTTAACTTGATTTATGCTTTCATGTATGATTTCTAAATTATGCCAAATCTAATATGTATTTTTGCATATAGACACTCTATTAAATTTATTTCTACTTAAGACACAATAAAAGAGATGCATAGATTTGTCATTTAGAGAGACTAACTTTCCTATTCGCTATCCCATTCTTTTTTGGTTTTAAGAATCTTTTGATTTCCTATTATTTTAAAGGACATGGGTGTCTCTTATAAAATTATCCTTCAAAGTTTAATACTTTCAAACATAAGCAAACATCTCATTCTAGTTTTCCAATGCAAGTAATTGTTTCCATCAAAATAGGAAGCTTTATATATATGTTAACATTCAAGGCTAGATAAGGAAGCAAAAATGTTCATGTTTTCCATTGTAATCTTTTGTCAAAATTCGTTAGAATTTCAACTATGTGAAACCTACGCTCTAATACTAATTATTAGTCCTAGATAACATCTAAGAGGGAGTGAATTAGGATTTTAAAATTTTCTATTCCCAATTCCTAAGTTCACTAAAAAATTAAACACTTTTTTGGGAATAGATTTGTAAAAAAAGAAACATACACAATATACATGATTAATAAAGTGATTCCAACATGTGAAATCTTACAAATAATTTGCTTATATATAAAACAATAATATAATCACAATTTTTACACAACAGAAAAATGTTAAAATAGATAGTACAGGGAAGGACACAAACTATTTATACTAGTTTAGACAGGTCCACTTTCTCTTACGTCTAACCCATAACAAACCTTGTTGAGATTTTTTAATATAATAAAAAAGAACAATGTTAGATATGCAATCCTTTTTCTAGGCTCAATGATAACCTTTTTAATCTCTTTTATGGCTTAAGAAGAACCTTTCCACTCAATAAACTACTTCTCAAAAATAAACTTGGAAATAATCTCACTTAAATTGAATTTAGTGTATTTAGAGGCTCATGAAACTCAGTATGTATGTAGAAAAATCATGCATAAAAACCCTTGAAGAAAACTAAAAGAACACCCCTCAACAACAAGCTTCCTAAAACTTAAATCACTTGAATAATTAATATCTAAATACTTGAATAATGAAAACTAATGTAAAACAATATATTTATAGGCATAGGATCTCAAACTATCTATTTATGATTGTTGCCCAATGTTCTAAAAGTTTGTCACCATTGATAAATTGTCATTGTAACATCATTTTCACCCTTTAAAAGAAATTTTTGTGTTCTATAATGATGTTGTTGATATAACATTGTTATAGTCCACTTCAACGTAGGTCTACAATGGCACCATTGATGAAACCTAGCAACTGTAATTGATAATTACAGAGAAATATGGTGGGAGAATCAGTTGTTGTTTTATTGACCAATAACCGTCTTTTAACCACCAGAAACACACACAAAATTGTCTAAGGTAATTCCAAACCAATCTAATCCTATTTCAACATTATAAGCACTTTATAAACTCACACAAACATCTAAAACCTTCTCTAAAACATTTTTAACTCATCAAAAGGGTTATTAAAAAATTTTCACAAAAAAATCTTCTTGATTATGCATCCTATTTGCATATCTTAAAATATGAATGAATGTCTCATGAATGAAGTTGCCTCATCAAAACACCAAAAAGAACTTAAGTAAGATTTGTAATAAAGATTACAAGTCATAACCTATATAAGTTTTATCTTGACTCTTCTAAACTCTTGACTCTTAATCAATCTACTTCATAAACTTCAATTTTTCTCTAAGCTTCCGTAAACCTCTTCTTCAATACTTCAACTTAACACCTATCTTTCAATGCTTCAAACACAAATATATATATATATATATATATATATATTAACCCATTAGTTTTTTTTTATCATCATCAAAACAAGGTGAATCTTCCTTGATTCAACATAAAGATTTTTCTCTTAAACTCTCTTTCACATCTTTCCTTCATCTGCTTTTAGCAACTTCAAACCCATCATAAATTGCATAACATTTGTAAAAATTAAATATCATTTTTGAATTTTCAAATTTCGTTCTCATTTCTAATGTCACTCCATCTCAATTTTCTCCACACAACTTTTTGAAGTCATCATATCTAAAAAACAATTTTCATTTTGCAATTCATTACTCATCTCCATTATACTACTATATTAAATAAGAAATACCACTACAATGTGGGAAAATGTCATTAAATTATACAAAAAAAATGCAATTTCACATTAAGTTTATATCAATCACATATAAAAAATATGTATACAGATCAACACAAACTATACCTCAAACATTATAAAAAAGTTCCACGTATTATACAAAATATGTCATTAAATTAAATAAAGATACCACTATATTATATAAAACAACATTAAATTATTCAAAAATACCATAATATTAAAAATGTAATTTCACACTATAATAAATATCATTCTAGACTACTTTTCAAAAAAAACTCTAGAATATGTTATTTATGTCATTCAAATACATATAAAAATTTATGCAACTCCACACAAACTATACCTCACATATGCAAATATATATATAATATTTTTAATTAAAATACCATCATATTACACAAAAAATATTACTAGGTTATTTTAAAAAATAACACTTCATACTATAATAAATACCACTCTTTACTAGTTTTATATGTTATTCAAAAATATGAAATTTTTATACAATCTCACATAAGTTATTCTTTAAACATTACAAAAAAATATACATTAAAACTATACAAAAAATAACACTTTATTATACAAAATATACCACTTTATTTTTAAAAATTACATTATACAAAATATAGCACAACTCTATACGAAAAATATCACTTGACATTATAATAAGTACAACATTGGCACAAGGCTATCCATATCGTTGAAACACATGCAAAAACCTATGCAACTTCATACTAAGTATACTTCAAATAGTATACAGAACATACACCACATTTTATAAAAAATATACAACTACTTAAAACAAAAAATATCACTATATTATACAAAGCTATCATTGCAATATACAAAAAAATTTATTATATTATACAAAAAGTACCACCACATTATACAAAACATATCACTTCATAATACAATAAATACCATTATACAGTTGGTTATCCATGTCATTCTAATACATGAAAAATATTATACAATTCCACACAAACTACACCGCACACATTATGCAAAATATACATCACACATTATACAAAATATACCATTGCATTTCACAAAAATACCACTAAGTTATATAAAAACACCACTATATTATACAAAAAGACCTCCACATTACACAAATATACCACTATATTGTACACACTATAGTTATCCATGACATTCAAACATATGCAAAAATATATAAAACTTCACACAAATTACAATTTATACATTGTATAAAATATATATTAGATATTATGTGAAATATGCCACTACATTAAACAAAAAGTACCATTTCATTATTACAAAAAAGAACACTATATTATACAAAAGTTAAATAATAATATAAAAATATCACTTCACACTATGATAAATATCATTCCACATTAGGTTTTCCGTGTCATTCAAACATATACAACAATTTATACAACTCCACTTGAATACTATAGCTTAAATATTATACAAAAATACTACACATCATATAATACATAAAATATATCGTTACATTAAATAAAAAAAAACTACATTATCTTACTAAAGATAAGGAGCTAAAAGGTCATCATTAACTTCTTACAATAAATGCAACAAAATGGCCATAAAATTAGCTTTAACATAACTTCAAGCTCATATTTAAAGAGAATGAGAAAAGGTTAACCCACCATACAATTTGTTGTTACAATAATCATTTGTAATATGAAGTTGTGTATGTAATAATCGACGAATGTCAAGAAATATCACTATGGAAAGCATTTAACACAAAAAGGATTCGGTCGGCTTAGCCAATTAGAACTGTTACATGTCTTTATAATTTGCTTTAAAAGATTTGTTTAAAATTGTAATTCTTTTCAAACAACCCAAGAGTTAGATAAATGAAATAAAAATGGGTTGCAATCCCTTTAAACTTAGTTGGGGATTATAGTTATAATTCTATGATAGTTTAACAAGCAATCAATAACATAACTCGAATTCTCATTTGATACTTTCAAATGCATCCTAAGTAGAATAATATACAACCGAATAATTTATAAGAATTTAACATTAAAATTAAGTACCTATTAAATGATTAATCTTTAACATTAATCAAGACCTAAATCATTAGTAAATGAATTATTTTGGCTGGATTTCTATTTAAATTATAAAAAATACAAATTATTGAAAATATTTTAGCCTTTTAGTTTAAAACTCTAAATGACAGACTACGATAGTAATTGACAACCTTAGTAAATTACTATTTGATAGGAACTCACTATCATAGTATGATCCATTATCTATAAAATGATGTGTTTTATTACACTAGGATATTATTTAACTCAATCTATTTGACATTATGTTTCCTTCTATTTTTTTAGAAGTTAAATGAAATTTTGTTGATAAATGGGAACCTTGGAAGTTGAATATAATGATGAAGTACCATAAGATAAAACTAGGTCATGTCCTTATGTTACAAGTGCATATGTATAATTTAATTGTTATAGTTTGGTTCTACCGTCCTTTTGTCCAAGAAATTTTAAAGGAAAATCAAGATATAAAGAAAAATACCATGTTCACCATATGTAATATGCCATTAGTTTAATACTCTTACTGCAATAACACAAGGACAAAACTCTTACGAAACAATTTCTATCTCTTATGGTTTTAAACCCCCAAATAAAAGAATTGTCTATGGATTGGCAAGCTTAGCAAATTGATTAGTTTAAATTTCACATAACTTTAAAAGATTTTTGTAGACTACACTAATGTGAAAGACATTGAAAATTAAAAAATGAATATAAATTTAAAAACTAAATAAAAATAATAATGACTTTGAATTATTGTTTCCAAAATTAATAATATTCTCCTCACACACCTGAGCATAAATGAGATATATGAAAAATACAAAAATCTAAGAATTGTTTGTTCTTTGGAAGTTTCAACATGCCCTCTGGAGCTTAGAGAGCTTAAAGGTGCTCACTGGAACTTTTACTCTTACACACACTCATTAAAATGTTCCTCTTTGATACATAGGCTAGAATTTTACTCTCATGCTGATTAAAACTTTACTATTACAAAACCTACTACAACTTTATTTTTTTTATACATCTATAGAAATTTTACTCTTTTTTTGTCACTTTCTCTTAATTTGCTAATTTCTCTTTATTTTACACATTTAACCTCCAACATATCATATAAATGATATTCCTATTAATCCATATTTAACATCTAATATACACATAATAAATTATCATCAATCTACATTTAATCTCTAAGATATCTAATAAATAAATTACTAAATTACCTTCTTAATCACACAATTAATTAGGTAATATTTTAAAATTGATTAGATTGTGTCAACTATAAATCATTTCCTGATGAGCTAAAAAAAATTCTCTTTTCCAATACATTAATAAATAAAACAAATCAACTTCCTCTTCCCAGTTCCCCTAAATTGACTTATTCCTTTATATAGCCTTTAAGTATTTCTTTATGACTTCCCATAAACATGATGTTTCCAATTTTTTAACAATACTTTGTTTTTCTTTAATGACTTTTTATTCTTTAGCTCACAACATTATTTTTGTTAGACTTTTCATTCTTTTTATATAGCCTAGTTAGCACCTAACTATTAGTTGAAGGCCCATTTTAGTCTCCAAGGTTTACACCAAAGGTTTAAAAAGATTTTATCATTTTATAGGGTTCCAATAGACTTGTGTTTATAAAAACATTACAAAATCTAAACATTTTTAAAAAGTTTTAAAATTTTTAAAACTAATGGAAATACAATTTTCCACTATACTCCTATTAACTCATGTTGATGTGACAATTTTTATTAGATTTTGAGAACTAGAAATCCTCAAATTAAATCCCTAGACATCCCTAGATTAAATTCTTAAAATATAATTAAGGTGCCAATTGACATTATTGATGTAATATAAATCCAATAAAAATACTAAGTCATTAATAGTTAATAATAATATAATAAAAAACTGGGTTTTTTTTCTAGATTCATGGTTATGTTAAAATGCTTCACAAATATTAGGTTCTTATTTGGACATTTTTACAAATACTAGGGTCGTATTTGAATATCATTAAGATCTTTTTAACATTAGTTCATTCCTTAAGAACCAAATAGATCTTTGGCCTTTTTGACTTTCTTTACTTAGTTTAGAAAGTTCTAATCTTGGGAACTTTTAAAAAGATGAGAGGTTGACTATATAGAGTTCAATGTTGTAATTAAAATCTAGGTGGTAATCAAGTTTATTATATCTTTTTATGGCTCTTGTTAATAGTTAATAAAAAGAAGATGTATTGTTCATGTTTTCACCATATAAGAGCAACTAGTTTTGATAGTTATATTGTCTAATATTTCTATCTATATGGGATGTAGGAGTTGTAGTCATTTTTTAGATTTAAAGAAGTTCTAACTAATCTTTCAATGGAAAATAAATTCTTTTCCTTGTGATATTTACAAAAATATTTCCAAATTTCATGATATTCTGCAAACTCTTCTTGTTTTTCTTGAAATTTATTTTTCTTTTCCATTATTTTTACTATCTCAAATCAAATGAATACTTGTGTCTTTTATTACAATCTCTTTATGAAAAAAAAGGTTTAAAAGTTCAATTTAAATCCTAACATTTATGTTAAAATTTAGATCAGACTTCATTATTTTAGAGCATTTAATTCAAACTCTAATGTTATAAAAGCATCCTCATTAATCCTTTAATTGACAAAATCCTTTACCATACACATGAAAATAATTTAAATATGGAGTCTAACTAGTAATAGTGGACTCCATTTTGATTTTCATGTACATCCCTATCTTGCTAGTTTTTCAAACAGAATTCCTATCATCCATTTCATATTATGAAACTAAAGAACAGGAAAATAGAGAGCGAAAGAAAAAAAATGGAAGACAAAAGCTTTCCATTTTAATTTGTAACTATTCTAAAGTTTTTATCTGATAAGTGTTTTTTCATACTATGTTTTTAGTTATTTTTAGGTGTTTTAAGTATTGTTTGTGCGTGCTAAACTTAGTTAGTATGAAAATTGTGAAATTTTGAAAAATTTTCAAAAAAAGAAAAAAATTATTTTAAAAATGTGAAAAAAAAATTCAAATTTTTTTGTTATATTTTAAAAATGATAGTAAAAAATTTCAAAAGAAAAAATTTTTAAACAAAATCAAAAAAAATTTAGTAAAGTGGCAGAGGCTTGCCTCCGCCACTGTCGCTACAGCGACCTTAAGTCACTGTAGCGATTACGGTAATGTTTTTTTTGTTTTTTTAAATTGATTTTTTTTGTTTTTTTAAGTAATTTAAAAAATTACATTTTTTTGTTTTTCTTTTTTTCTTTATTATTTTTTTTATATTTTTATTTTTATTTTTTATTTTACCTAAATTTAATTTATTCATATTTCTTTCTTCTTTTTATTTTTTATTTTTCATTTACTTCTTTTCATTTTATTTTTTATTTTCATTCTTTTTTATTTTAGTTTATTATTTTTTGTTATTATTTATGTTATTTATTTATTCTGTTCTATTTTTTCATGTTTCTTTTTTATTTATTTAGTTACTTTTATTTTACTTGATTTTACTTTTTATTATCATTTTAAAGCTTAAGTTCATATTATTATTATTTCTTCTTCTCCTCCTTATTTTGTAGGTTTTAAAGATTATAAACCACCGGAATCCCTATAAGTTCTCTTACCCTCTCTTTCTGTTTTTTTTTCTTTTCTTTTGTTTATTTATTTTATATGTTGTTTTTGTTATGTTGATTGGTTTGTTTTGTAATTTTAATCTTTGTGTTCTTTGTCTTTGTTACTCTCTTTACACATTGAGGACAAT
>JAOXYD010108212.1:0-11541 GCA_028565735.1 Pinacopodium congolense
ATTTATAAA
The DNA here is from genome assembly GCA_028565735.1 of Pinacopodium congolense. Taxonomy (NCBI): domain Eukaryota; kingdom Viridiplantae; phylum Streptophyta; class Magnoliopsida; order Malpighiales; family Erythroxylaceae; genus Pinacopodium; species Pinacopodium congolense. The sequence continues at coordinate 10 of JAOXYD010108212.1, forward strand.
ATTAAGAAGAATAAATAATAATAATAATAATATAAATAAGGATATTTTGGTATTTTTTCTTTGTTATTCCTTTGTCATTCCAAGTTTATATTTTCTAACCAAATACTAGCATAGAAATTCTTTAATAGTAAACCAAACAAAGTAATACCTATTCCATTCTATTCCTCATCTATTCCATTAATAAAGAATAACTATTCCATTCTTTATTCATTCAATTCTGCAAACCAAACGTACCGTAAATGTTGCCCATTCAAGTACTAAAGCAAAATATCAGAATATTGTAGTTGCTTCTACAAAACTATGTTAGATTACATCATTTCTCAGTAAAATTGGACTCTCCGACCTAAAACTAACTTTGTGGTGTGATAATCTTAATGCTACAATTCTTACTAGTGATCATGTTGCCCACGCCCTAATTAAGTATATTAAAATTGACATTTATTTTATCTATAACTTAGTGGCTAAAAAAACTCTCTTTATTTGTCACATTCTAGTCAAAGATCATATTACTGATGTTATGACCAAGGCTCTGTTCTCCATGACTTTCAACAACTATGTCATAAGCTTACTATCAATTCCCACATGAGCTTGAGGGAGGATGATAGCTTATGAAATATCTTTCAAAACAATCTCTACATTAACTCTGCATAATCATAGCTCCATGATTCCTGCTATCACATGGTATAACATTAGTATGATTTCTTCTTTTCAATAATTGTATTTCCATAATAAAACATCAAACTATTTGTATAAAATGATCATGTACTTTTCATTGTGAATATACAACGAAAAAACAGCTTTGCTTACTACATTTTCTTCAATTATTTTATCTATTTTTGAATTTCTTTAATTTTAATTTAAAAATTGGAAATACACGCTTTTAATAAAATTCGAGGTTACTTATGTTAGTTTAAAGCCAATTAATGAATGAATTTCATTATCAAGTTCGATTTTGTTAAATCCAATCAAACTTGGGATCCAATCCAATCAAACCTATTAGCATCCCTACCTATAAGAGGGTTGCGGAATGGGCAATTATTGTATATTTATAAAAAGGACGCATGAGGGTTTAGTCCCCTTTTTTTGTTTTTTCTGAAAAGGCTTTCAACTTTTGAGAGGATATGAATCCGAATAAGTGATGTTGCCAATTCAATCTTTTGAACTTTGGCATTTACAAGGGAAGTAGGAATTTTCTTTTCTAGGATAGCGAATCCAATCCTCGACAAATGCTCATCTTTGACAAGCTTTAACTTTCAAAATCTTTAAGTGATGAACGGTCAAATCTTTTCTTACTACTCATAGTATTAAGATTGTCCCAAAATTTTTATTTACGTTAATTAATTACTATCTGCTTAATGTCTCACCAAGTTGAGGAAACTAAACAAGTGACCACCTAATTACGTACTTACTCTAAAACTTTCATTTATACGAATTTGAGATTAAATTTATTGTTTTTTTTAATTTACATATTTATCTAAATCTTGAATCACAAGTAATGAAGGGCCCGATCCTCCTTGTTGTTAAGTCGGAAATGTAACAACTAAAATAAAACCAAAATAGAAAACCTAATCTCAAGTAGGAGAATTAAGATTGAATCTTTAAAATACTTCATTAAGGAAATTTTCAACTATTTTACGTAGAACTAGGAGGATTAATATCACACTCAGTATAAAATAGACGAGGAGATACCAATCTGGAGATACCTCTTGATTGAAAACAAGAAAAGCAACCATTCTATATAGTGTTTTCTTCTGCTGGTAAAATGTTACACATAACACGCATATCCTTGCAATGATAAGTTTCCAGCTATATACAACTATACATATTCTGTAGACAGAGAGAGAGAGGGAGAGAGAGAGAGAGGGAGATACAATACAAAACTTATATCGGTCAAAAATGAACAGTAATATATGAGGATATGTATATATATATATATATATATAAAAGAAGGAATGGGTGTAGAGACATGGGACGCATAATGTTGGGGATTCCGACCGCACCCTAGTGTCGGCCTCTTAGCTTTCAAAATGTCTCATAACACAATAAAAATTATCAATTTAAGAGGAAATGACAGCTCCTCGAGGCTCAAGTACACTCCCCCTGAGCTCCCGATCAAATCCCAATTCAAGTTGGATTATTCCCACACTTCTGATCAGTCTCAATAAATCAATTCAAAACCCTATCTTTGCTCTCTTTCTCCTGAACTCCTCTCTTCCTTCGTCACATTCAAAGCTGTGCTCCATCCAACACAATCATCCAATTCGATGTTACTCGTTTTGTCAACATTATCAGAAAACTTTAGTTACACGATACAATCTTATACTACTGAACATATTAGTTCTGGTGGATCGAGTATACTTTATTTTACATGCAAAATCATTGTTTTTGGTTTTTAAGATTCATCAGTTAGCTGGACGTTTTTCTAATAATTGTAATTAACTCATGCATATAGAGGGATGAATAGATAAATATTGATTTATTGGTACGTGTATGTACATGGATTGGTCGTGATCGTAGGTCGAGAAGAGAGTGGTAAAAGCTTACAATTATGTCCAGGATCATGAACTCGTGTTACGAGAAGGGAACAAGACATGGGTTTTTAATCCCCAGCTTTTTCTTATTTAGGTTTTAAAAGTAAGGTTGAATGCCTTCTTGGGGGTGCATATAATATTTGCATGAGTCGTGAATTTTAAGGTCTCCATGCCAAAAAGAATCTTGGTGAGGACTGTCCAACATGTCATGGTGATATTTGGTTTACGTTCAACCTATTTGTTATCACTTTCCATTTCTATCAAAAATAAAAAAAATATTTAATTGTATTCTACTTTATTTTTCTATTTATAAAATCAAAAAATAGAAATATAAATAGAAAAATAAGAAAATTTTGTTTGCTTATATTTTGAAAACAGATTTTATAAATAGATTTTTATTAAATAATTAACATAATCTGTTAATTAATATATATTTTAAAGTGTATAATAATATTTTGATAGAAGAATTTAAATTTATTTCATATTTAATTATCAATATTAAATTAATTTTTTATCACAAATATTATTTGAACTAAATTTCATTTTCATTTTTTTATTATAAATACCAACAAAATAGGTTGTCATTTTTCTTTATAAGAAAAATAAAAACAAAAAATAAAAATAATATCAAATAACTCCTTAAAGTTTAAAATTAAGTCACCATGGTGATAAAGGATTAAAAAAATTAAAAAGCTCTTAACTAACTCCATTACCATTTCATTTCTCGGGCCATCCATCCATTACTCATGTTATCTATAAATCTTAGGTTGGTCAACTGAAGCTTATCAAAACCCTAGTTAAGTCTCAGACTCAAAAATCATATTTTTAATCACTCCCATTAACAAATAACAACATTGTATATCCTAGTTGGCCACTAGACAAGATAATTGGTCAATATAATTCTAAAAAAAGAAAAGGGTTTCGAAATCTTGCACAGTTAATGTCTTAAATTTCATAATCTTCAACAGTTTCTCTGCATGCTCGTGATTTCCCAGAAGAGACATAACCTAATGAAAGGATTTAATGTTTCATATTGGGCCTACAACGTTAGGCTGTGCTTTGCAGCCATTTTACTCAAAGAAGGCCTGTACGGATCATTAAAAAAAAAAACTACATTACAAAATTAAGGAACAGGATCTCTAGCTGCCATGATTACTTCCGAGGCATTTGCCGTGGCATTTGTCTCTTAACTGTTTCTCTATTTGTGTAATTTATGATGTAGGTGAAACATCTTAACATGATACGTGTCGAGGACCCATGTTCTTCTTCTTTGGCTTAACATTATTATTATTATAAATCTTACGTTAAAGGTCATGAACATTGCTTCTTTATATTAGGGTTTCAGTTCAATGAAGTTGTGTGGTCCTAATAGCAAAACCCTAACCACACTTCGGACTGTTTCAGTTGTAGTTGACGGGGGGACTTTAGAGCAACATCATATGGGAATAAGCATTTAGTTGCTTAAACAATCTTTTCTTTACTGTTTTAAAGCTTGATCACTGAAGAAAATGGAGCATTAACTTGGAACAAAAGCCAAAAACTTCGCAAGAATCATGTGTTTTTATTATGAATATCGTGCCCCATTGTCTCTTCCGTCATCAAAATCACCTTGGTTTCATTTTGTTCAAAGCCTCTTGAAGTGTAATTAATCTTAATTAAGAAAGATTCTGAACCAAATCTCGAATAGGAAACATTATTAGCTCATCCCCAAAAAATTTTATTAGTAGAAGTTGGTCAAATAGATCAAATCCGTAACTTTTTAGCCAGAACAATATCATCGTCATTATCAAATATCTTGATTCCATTTCTAATGGTCTCTCGACAATCATCTAGACAAAGAATAATATGATCATAATGTGTTGATGGATTGTTAGTATCATCTAAAGCAATATAAGGATTGTTTAACCACTTGTAAGAATCTCACCGGTCAGTTGTTTATTTGATTGTCCCTTTATTCTAATCCCACTAATATCAAAGATAAGCATTTATATCGTTTAAAAAAAAAGAAAGATAAGCATTTACATGCATATGGGCTTTATTTTGTTTTTCTCGTTCCAAACAGAAATTTTCTCTCTTTTCTTTTACGATTGTACAATACAAGCACAAAATCATTCTTTAAATCTAAAGCTTAATTTGAGGGGATTAAATGAATACTATTAACCTTCGATCCTTGTACAAAGCATTAATCAACATTTGTTCAATCTGCTAGAACAAAGATAACATATTAATTTAAGTTTTTTTTTCTCGTAGTCACTATCATGGAAATCAATGTTATTGGCATTACTATCATCATCAAGCATCTCATAATTTTTTTTTTCATTCGAATTCTTGTGATTGTCGGTGTCGTCATCATCATCTTCATGTGCTCATTCACTTAGAACAAATAGGTTAAATACGATTTTTTTGGCAGTTGATGATTGCTACTGTCTAACGTATAAGACAACATAGAAATTCCATCAAAAGCTAAACTATCTTGTCTAATGTTTGTATGTGAAACTCGACCATGCAACAGCAACATAAACCATAAAACAATTCACGTAGATTGCTAGGGGAGAATAATTATCTGGACCCGATTCCAAAGTATCCAAAATATATGCAAAATATTCTTTACACATCTGATAAATATGAGTATAGGCAGAAAATAACTTGATTATTATCGACGTACATGGGCTGTTTATATAGGCAGTATATGATTGTCATAAGATCTGTTTGTTATACGCGATAATCAAATAATATCTTCTATAACAAATTAAAGTTAAGCTTGAATATCTTATCCTTATCAACTAAAGCTAAGTTTGAATATCTTATTCTTACCACCCTTTCGCAAGTTGATCATCATGTGAATTGAATTGATGGTCAACTTGAGCTGCAAATCTTGAAATTGATTTTGTTGCAATGGTTTGGTCTGTATGCTGACGATTTGATCCTTGGAAGAAAGATACTGAAATTCCAATTGTTTTTGTAATATTTGATCACGAACATAATGATAATCTATCTCTAGATGTTTTGATCTCGAGTGAAACATTGGCGTAGTTGTAAGATAAGCTGCACATTATCACATCATAAAATAAGAGAACAAGAAATAATTGAACCAATTCTTTATGTAAGGATATTATTCATTGAAGTTCAGTTATTGTAGATGCCAATGCCCTATATTCTGCCTCGGTTGATGACCTTACAACAGTCATTACTTCTTGGATCCCCAAGCAATCAAATTTGAATCGAAAACAGATACAGTATCTTGAACTTGACTTGTGATCATCTAGAGAGCTAGCCCAATTTGAATCACTGTAAGCATGAATCATGGAGGACGAAGGAGATGAAATCAATAAACCATGGTTTATTGTCTCACGTAAGTAACGTAAAATACGTTTGACTGCCGACCAATGCCCTGTTGTAGAATTATGCATAAATTGGGAAACTTTATTAACATAATAACAAATGTTTGGTCTAGTGAACACCAGATACTATAAGCCACCCACAATACTTCTATATAGAGTCCCATCTAAGAACGGTTCACTGAAATTATTGGCTAATTTAACTTGCGTACAAGTTGGAGTAGAAACTATATTTGCCATCTCCATCGTTGCCATAGACAATAAATATTAAATATATTTGGACTGTACAAGAAAGCATCCTCATCGTATCGAAGTTGCTTCAACTCTAAGAAAATAGTGTAGTGAGTCAAGATCTTTCAATTTGAATGAACTACTCAAGGAATGGATAAGAGAGTGAATTAAAGTGGAACTGTTTCCAGTTAACAAGATATCATCCACATAGATAAGAAGTATCTATCTTAGAGGAAACAAGACCAATAAGTAATAATGCTTAGGTGAGACAAAGGTACCATTGTCGAAGTGCTTGACTTAAACCATATAGAGATTTCTTTAATTTACAAACATGATTCGAATAAATAGAACTCACAAAACCAAGAGGTTATTGCATATAAACTACTTCATCAAGTGTGTCATGTAAGAAGACATTGGAAACATCAAGTTACCTTATGCCCCACTTCTATGATATGACATGACCTAGGATGACTCGAATTGTTGTTGGCTTAACAACTGAGCTATAAGTTTAAGCAAAATCTACTTCAGGATGTTGATGACATCCTTTCGCGACCAATCTAGCTTTGTACCTTTCAATAACACCATCAATTTTCCTTTTTATTCGATAAACCCACTTACAACCAATAACATTATGAGAAGGAGACTAAGGAACTAACTCCCGAGTGCTATTAGTCTTTAAAGCTGTAATTTCCTCATGCATTGCCTAACACCATTTATCTGATTTGGAGGCTTATTTATAAGTGGTCGGTTTACTTTCATAAAAATGGCAATATGATAAGCTTTAGGCTTTAAATTTCTTGTGTGCAATCGTGTAATCATGGGATGTATTTTTTGGATAGGTTTTGAAAAGGTATTTTCGGTTTAATATTGAGTGAGATCAACAGATAGTGAAAATCTAGGCATGGTAGTATTAAATGTAGTTGGTGCTGGAGACAAAGTAGGAGATATAAATGGAGTTCTTTGGGTGGTTGGAGTTTGAGGTGAGGTAGAATTGTTTTCATGGGAAGGATTTGGTGAAGTGGGTAAGGGAGAAGGTGTAGATAATAGAGGTTGAGATGGGGTAGGGTTAGTTGGATAGCAAGTTACCAAATTTGGTGGGATAAAAATCAGAGAAGTCACTGTAAAGGATACTGGAGTATAACTGGGTTTGTCTTGTAAGAAAGGAAATGCTTGCTCATAAAAAAAAGGACATGATGTGAAACAATGATTTTATAAGTATAGAGATCAAGACAAATAAAGTTCTTATGTAGCTTGCTATAACCAAGAAAAATACAGGCATTAAACTTAGGTGAAAATTTATTTTTGGTATAAGGTCTAAGCCAAGGATAACATAAATATCAAAAGACTTTCAAATCATTATAACTTGACAGCGTATGAAATAGCTTCTGAAAAGGAGATTGATTAGCAAGAATGGGAGTGGGAAATCTATTGATAATGTAAATGGCTATATCAAATGCATATGTCCAATAATCATGAGGGACTATAGAATGATTAAGTAAAGAAAGACCAGTTTCAATAATATGTCTGTGTTTTCTTTCAATCGATTGCTTTGGTGTTTTTGGGCAGGCACTTCTCTTAATAATGCCAATTTCTGCAAGATAAGATGTTAAGGCTTGAAATTCACCTCCCCAATCTAATTGGAAAATTTTTATTGGTCTACCAAAGAATTTTTCTACCACATGATGAAATTTAATTAAAAAAATTGAGGACTTCAAATTTTTGTTTGACATAATAAACCTAACAATACTTACTAAAATGATCTAAAAACAAAACATAATATCTGTATCCATCAATAGATGTAACAAGTGTAGGTCAGCATGAATTAAAATAAATTGAATCCATTGGTCCTTTAGCAATATAAGATGACAAAATTAAAGGTAACTTGTGACTTTTGCTGATACTATAAGCATGACATAATCCTAAAGATTTATTAGAAGACATTAAAATTTTTGATTGTTTAAGAACTTGTCTGATAGTACGAATGGATGCATGACCCAACTGTTGACGCCAAGTTGACAAAAGAATAATTTAATTCCACTTTGAAGAGGAATGATGATAGCTTGGCCTTAAAAATAAAGGATAGAAGCCATTTTCATTCGGGCTTTTGAGCAGCAAATCCATTGTGTGGATATCCTTGATTTCAAAGTGAGATGGAAAGAATTCAATGGACACATTGTTAGTATTAGTGAAAGAGGAAACAAATAAAAGATTATTTCTAAGTTGAGGAACATGTAAAATATCAGGTAAATGGAAATTAGATTTGTGGAAATGCCCTACTTATTTAATTGATTCTGCTATTGGCAAACTAAAGAACCAATATGAGAAATTGGTAGAGTATTACCATTTCCAATTTAACTTCATCTTGGCCTTGATAAACAGAATGAGAAATTGCAAAGGCTTGGGGTAAAATTATTGGTAGCTCTGGTATCCATAATCCACGGTTGATGTTGTAGTTAAGCTGAAGAAGTGGTAGTAAAATGAGCAATAATTCTTAGGGTTGCATGTTTCTTGTCTGATGGTTGAATTTGGGTGAGGAGAAAATTTCTAAAAAGATGTCCAAAACCATTGCAATTGAAACAGATGACAGTTGCATTATCTTCAGTAATAGGAGAATTTGGAAATTTTGGAGGAGAAGAAGAGGTATTGTGAAACTAATTTGGTTATGTAGGTCTAGAAAAATTGTTTTATCCTCTCTTATGACCTCGTTACCCCCTTTTATGGCCCCTACATTGTACTCCTCATTGCGATGGAAAAGATTCATTGCTAGAAGCTGATGGTGGTGATATGTTGATGGAATTGTCAGCTGCAAGACTGGCTTCTTCACTCAATAAAAGTCCATATAAATCATCAAAATTAATTGTATCAAGCCAATTTTCAAGTGATCTAATGAAAGGGTGATAAATTAAACCTAAACCATTAGTAATAACCTGAACCAAATCATCTTCTTGTAGGGGGCATCAAGGTGCAGCAAGTTGATCATACATTGCTTTAACTCTTTGAGTGTACTGAGCTATACTTTCAATGGTGTGCTTTTGAATTAGATAAAAGTTGTTCTTAATAGTTCATATTTGAGCCTTAGAACTTGAGGTGTAGGTGGACGAGAGTTTATTTCATGCTTCTCTAGCACAAGAGGCACCAACAACTTGAGGCATAAACTATTCAAAAATTGAAATCTAGCTAAGCACCATTTGATCTCTATTAAACTAGGTTGTATATTATGGGTCTTTTTTTGGTAGGGGTGAAATAGTGAAATCAATGTGACATACTAAGTCATAACTATGAAAAAGAGGCATAAGTAAGCTTTCTATAAAAGAGTTTGTGGAGTTAAGTTTTATAGGTAATTGGCTAGAGATGTTTGGTAGGGTTGCTAATGTTGAAAAAAAAACAACTTGAGATGTAGGTGATTAGTTTGTAGAGTTAAGTTTTATAGGCAATTGGTTAGAGATGTTGGGTAGGGTTGCTAATGTCGAAGAAAAAGAACTTGAGGTGTGGGTGATTTGCTGATCTACCATGGCAAAGGTTCTGCAGTATGGTTGTTAGGCACGTATACTGAGATGAAAGGGACTGGAAAAGGGACTCGAATTGAACAGTGCAATAGATTGCATAGATCAATGATTGTTGTTGAGCCTTTACTTCTTCCTCTTTCATAACAGAATCTAGGAGCAACAAGACATGAACAAGGATCAAAGGAATAATGTGGTCGCCATTTGTCATATGAAACATGATCTATCTCAAAGTGGTTTGCTACCAAAAAATTTTTAATGACACGAAACAAAAAAGAAAAGTAGAAAAGCAACCAATCACAGTGAATCAAGCAACTATAGTCGCAGTAGTAGTAACAAAATAGCTAAAAACAGAGATTATTGATGTAGATGCAGAGATTGATGGATGAAAAATAAAGAAGAAAGCTAGGGGAAAAGGACAAGCTGCAGTGCTGGTCATGGCTCTGATACCATTATAAAGATGAGTATAGGCAAAAAATAACTTGATTATTATTGACATTCATGGGTTGTTTATATAGCAGTACATGATTTACATAGATCTATTTTTTATGCATGAAAATCAAATAATATCTTCTGTAACAAATTAAAGCTAAGCTTGAATATCTTATCTTTATCAACATCAAGGTAAGTTGTATAACAACATTTTGAAACTACTGATAACCATGATAGTAGAGCCACCAAATATTAAACACATATCTTTAGCCTTCCCTAATTTTGTGTTTAGATAACCTTTCCATTAGATATTGCTAAATTAAATAAGAAGGGAGTATATTTTGGAGAGGTTTCATTATAAACGAAAGGATGGTGAAATTTAAGTAACAAACTTGCCATGTTAATATCTACGTGGCAAAAGTGTTACGTCATCGCCCACATATGCATTCCTCCTACTCTTGAAATTTTTTTATTTTAATGAGTATCCTTTTAAATTTTTTTTTAATTCAGTGAGCAACCTTCTGAAAATTTTTCAATTTAGTAACCAAGCTTCTAAAATTCATTCAATTTAGGTTTAAATTAATTTTTAAATAAAAATAACAAGTAATTAATACATCATTATTTTATTATGAAGTATTGTATAACGATTTTTAAGTTTAAATAATAAATATATAACTTATCCATTCAAAAGCTTTAAAACTATTTTATTAAAATAGAATAAATTTAAATTATATTTTAAATTATAAATAATTTGATAATTATATTGTAAAAGCGATATTTTCAATAGAATAATTTGATTATTCAAAAATATTTTATAATTGAACATTTTCAATTAAAAATAATTGGGGAATTATGTTGAAATTATTTAATTATATTTTCAAAAATAATATATAATTTTTTACAAGATACATACTCTTTGTACTAGACATAATTACAATTAAAATTTTTTAACTATGCCCAAATTATGATATATATATATATATGTAATTAAATCCAAAGTTTTTTTTGTTATAATCAAGCAATTTTACATAATTATTATGATAAATATAATACCTTCAAAAATTTTAAATTTAAATATTTTAAATTATAAAATATTTTTGAATAATTTCGAATTATAGAACAATGCTCTAATCTTATTGTTGAATTTGAAATTTAAAATTATATTTTCAATAAAAAAATTTAATTATTAAAATATATATAATTCAAAATTTATTTTTAAATAAAACATTTACTTATAAAATATTTTTGCATAATTTAAATTTATTTTATTGAAATATAATTATTACAATATAATTGTAAAATTATTTATAATTTAAAATTATTCTATTTCAATAAAATAATTTATAACCTTTTGAAGAGATAAGTTTTATATTTGTTAATTAAACTTAAAAATCGTTATATAATACTTCTTAATAAAATAATGTTGTATTAATTATTTATTATTTTTATTAAAAATTAATTTTAACTTAAATTGAATGAATTTTAGAAGGTTGGTTA
>JAOXYD010108223.1:0-11541 GCA_028565735.1 Pinacopodium congolense
TAATAATATTGGTGCCACTTCTTCAACTTTTCAACCTCCTACACCAACAATAATTGATACTAGTAAATATTCTAGAGTTGATTTATTAATTTTGAAAAAATAAAAAAGGCCGAGAGGAGTTATGCCAAATTCTAACTTAGAATTTAACACGTATTTAACAACTTCTTTTGAGTTGGGTGAATTTACAGCTTCTACATTTCCAATAAGGCAATGATGGAAGGAACATTATGAGCAGTTTCCAATGATGTCGGCCATTACAAAAGACATTTGATTCTCTAGTTTTAACGGTTACTGTAGAGCAAGCTCTTAGTGCAGGTGCAGATATTTTAGATGATTATAGATATTCAATGACTCTAGAATCTTTGGAGGCACAAGCTTGTTTTGATGATTGGACGAAAGTAGAATGACGACAATAAGAGTTGACAAAATCTGATGCTTCACAATTATATGATTTTGACACGAATACAACCGGAAGTGCATACAGATCTGACGATGTTACAGGTGAGTAACTCTCTAAAAAAAAGTAAGAGAACTATGAGGGCTTTGATTCCTCTCGATTCGAGAGTTAAGGATACGTAGGCAACTTAATTTTTAAAATGAAGTTCAAGCCCTTTATTTTATTTAATTCTTTTCTTATAATTTGTATAAGGTTGTCATGTATTTTAATTCATTTTAATTTATATTTTTATATCCAACTTATTATATTTAACATTTTTTAAATTTCAAATTTAAAATTTTTAAGTTTGAAAATAAAATTTTGAACCGACAATTTTCAAACCATAACTTAAACCGTAAATTGGAGGTTAAATTAAAGTTTATAGATTTTCATAAACCGTAACTGGTGGTTTATTAACCATGGTCAGGGCTATAACCAACCATGATTAGTTGTCAAAGAGATGAATAAGTGAACTGAAGTGAATTTAGCTCTAGGAGAAAATGTGTTAGAATAATCCACTTCATAGGTTTGAGCATAGCCTTTAGCCACAAGACAGGCTTTAACTTTAGTTATAGATCCATTAGGATTATCTTTAAGAGAAAACACACATTTATAACTAATACCCTGTTTACTTATAGGTAATTGCACTAAATTCAAGTACACCACTAGCATTCAAGGCATTTAAATCTATCATATCATTACTTAAATCAAGATGAGACAAGACATCACAAATAGTCTTGGGAATAATGGTAGGATGAAGGGATGCATTAAAAGAACAAGAAGAAGATGACAAGTGACCATAAGAAACAAAGGAAGAAAGAGGGTAAGTATTAACACTTATCTTTGCAAAGATCAATAAGAAGACCTAGATGATTTAATATTAGATTTGATAATGAAGAAGAGACTAGGGTAAGACATGGGGCAGAAGGGTCTTGTCATCTAGAATAAACTTGTCAAATAGGAGGCGGTTATGGAGTTAGTGTAGGTGTAGTCATTCCAAATGTGAAAATATTAAGTGACTAGTATGTTATAGTATAGACCAATAAATCATCACCATCCCCTTATACTTAAGAAGTAGAAGATGGAGGTGAGAAAGGAACATTTTCAAAAAAAGTAACATTAGTTGATCCATGATACTTATTAAGATCGGGATAATAATATCGATATCTCTTTTGAAGATGAGAGTAACCTAAAAAGATACATATGAGAGATTTAGGATCTAACTTCATTACTTGAGAACAAAAATCACGAATAAAACGAATACAAAAAAAAATTTGTGGTTCAATAGAAAAAAAAGTTTTGGTAGGAAACATAATACTATAATGGGTTTAACTATGCAAGATAAAAAAAAAAGGCATGCGATTAATTAGAAAATAGGTTATTGACACTACATTAGCCCAAAACTATTTAAAAACTTACATTTGGAATATAAGTGATCTGGTTATTTGAAAGAGATATCTATTTTTTCTTTTTGCCGCTTCATTTTGAGAGGGCATGTTAATACAAGAAAATTGGTGAAGAATGGCATTATGAATCATGTAACTCTAAAAAGAATAAGAAAAAAATTCTTTGGCATTGTTACTTCTCAATGTATACATAAAAACATTCAATTATGACTTAATTTTGGTATAAAAGGCACTAAAATGGGAAAATGACTTAGAATGCTTTTTCGTGAAATAGACCACCCATGTCATACAAGAATAATCATTAATAAAAGTAACAAAATATCTTAATCCAACTTTAGACTCAATAGGATACAGAACCCATAAATGAAAATAGACTAACTCAAAAGGAAAACTTATTGTTTTATTGACTTGATGAACTGAAGGTTAATAATGATGCTTTGCAAATTGAAATAACTCACAATCTAAGGAACATACTTTATGGAATTAAGGACACAACTTTTTTAGCGAAGGTAAAGAGGGATGTTTGAATCGTAATTGTGCTTCAAAAAGTGTTAAAAATTAGAGCAAGCAACATATCTCAACACTTGAGTATTTGAAATGTAAAGAAATCCTAATTCATTTTCTTTACCCATAATCTTCTTCATCATAAGATCCTAAAATAAACAGTGATCAAGAAAAAATAAAATGCAGCAATTCAGTGCATGAATAAGTTTACTAACAAAAATTAAATTAAAATAATGTGGAAGAATCAAAATAGATGATAAGGAAAGGAAAGAAGTTAGATTACTAGTACTAGAATCAAGGACGTAAGAAGTAGAACCATTTTCTAAAGCAACCTTAGTAGGAGATGTCTGTGGTTGAAAAGTGGAGAAGATATTGACATTACTTACTGCTGACGTATAGCCTTAAAATCAATGACTCATTTGGAAGAGGAGGAAATAAGAAAAGTTATTAGTTTACGTGACTCAGTAATGACAGTGATAAGATGAGATAAAGGCTTTAATTCTCCCTAATGTCAAGGAAATTTAGGAAATTCATTTGCATGGTTTGTAATAGTCTTTTCAAGAGAGGAGCTAGGTGCAACATTAAAGGAGGTAACATGGGCTAATTAAGTGTTCTAATTATGATTCTATAATTGTAATTTCTAGTGATTACATTTAGTATAACCTTGACTTATGAAAATAATGACACATAACTCTTTTTATAATTGTGATGCTAATTATAAAAGCTACTTATACCTCTTCCTTTTATATTAAATGGACTTTTGAATTCATTCACGTTATTATGACTGATATAGTAACATACACACTATTCTCTTATGAAGTCCCATAATAAAGGTTTCTTATAGAGATGAAATTTTAGGACTAGACAGAATTTGGGATTTGTTAGTATTATAGACTAAGATCAACTAAAAAATTCATCATAGTCATTTTCTCTTATTAATTTTGTTGAAATTACATGTCAAAACTAAATTGTAGTGAGACATTAAATTATTCATAAGTTCTTTTGAAGTCTATATGATAGGCTATAAAAGATGAATCTTGTTATTCATCTTAATAAAAACCTTTACATACATCATCAATATAAGAAATATTCCTTTTTTTTAATAGATAAAATCCAGATAATCTATTAATTTTTTAATATATTCATAATGAATAACAAGATTAATTACCTCACTGTCAATATAATTTCAAAGCTATAAAAATATTCGAGTATCATCTTATAACCATGCCTATCTTGTATTATTAATGGGTGGGTAATCTGTAAGACGATTTTCTTTTTCAATACGTTGTAAATATCTTGCTCTAAGCAATATAATTAGATCTATTAAGCTTATATTTCATAATTTTTAACATTACTAGAATCATATCAGTTATAGATAACTTTTTAAACATAGAATGAGATAACAAATAATTAACCCAAAAAAACATAACTCCACATAAATCTATCATAACCAGAACTGAATTTCAAAAAATAAAACTACTAAAACCTAAATAGGAAGAAAATCCCTTGTTAAGATGTGAAATCAAGAAACAAAACATAAAAAAGAGAGTTACATGCCTAGATGACTTTAAGAAGGGTGGCTGGAGAGTGATGATGTCAAAAAGAGGCTACACACACCTCTATGTGTTAATATATAATAGGAGTGATAGAAACTCTAGGCAGTGCATGAGACTTATGCACAGGTATTTTAATGGTGGGACTTCAAGGAGAAACTAATTAACTAATAGTAAACCTCCCTTTGGCTGACAATAAAAAAAGATGGGCACTCTCAAGATGTCCTAGAAAAAAATTATACTGGAACTGCTCATTATAAGCATAAACAAAAAACAAAATCTTAAAGTTGCTCTCTATAACAACTTGTTTAATAGTGCTCATTATAGATAGAACCGAAAAGAGGAGAAAAAAAATATTTTAGAGTTGCTTTCTAGAAAATACAACTTTGACGCTATGTAATCAAGAGAGAAAATAGTTTCTTTATTCATTACTCATAAATGAATATATATATATATATATATATACACATACACACACACATACACATAGATATTGAAAAGTTCTAGGATCTTGTACTTCTTTAATGTGGCATATTTACTTTGTCACATTATATATTATCTATATTCTATAATAGTTTGAAATTATGTGAGCCTATTTTATGTCTAGGCTATCGAGGTTATATGCTTTCTTTAAATGATTAAGCATGTAAGGAAAAATAATTAGAATGTTATAGATTCATTTAACATTGTCATTCAAAAGTTTAAATTCGTAAAGTGAGGTATATATGAAGTAATTAATTGAGAATAGATTTTTTATGAAGCTGTTGATATGTGTCTTTCTTCATATGGGGATATTGATATATGTACCTTCTTCGTGTTTCCCCTCCATATAGATTATTCACAGTAAAGTTCTAAGGAAATTCCAATATGAGATTTAAGATGTAACAATATTTTTCATAATATATATCCTATCATGAATTTTGAGTTAAGATATAAATTTGTTTATCCCTATTTACAAAGAGATGATGTATATTATAAAGAAAAAGATGATGTATATCATAAAGGTTAAGACTTTAGGCCAAGTAAAAGCAATAGTGAACTTAACCTAAACATGAAATTTGATATTTTTAGGAATTTCACCTTCATACTTGACCTGCCACATCATAGTTTGTCATAATATTTTTTGGGTATGTTTCATTTGGCCTTAGTTCCATTTCACTTCTAGATATGCAATAGGTAATTGTTAAAGTACCTATATGAAGAGGATAGACATGTAAGTAAAGAAATATAGATAAGTCTTGCCTTTTAGTGATAGAACTAAATATCTCATACAATACTTTTGGTTTATTCTGCCCATCATGACCTAACTGAATTCCACTTACGGTTAATTATACTAGACTTTCATGTGGTTTAACCTTTTTTTTCATATCAATCTTCATATTTAAAAAATTATAAGTTACCTCTATGTCATTTTTTAGCTACACCATAACTCCTCCATCATATTATATTATTATTTTTAATCTATTTTTACCTAAAATTATGTTATTATTATTGAAATAAAAGAGGTTACAATCTTGGTATTGATGATAAAAAAGCATGACTTTTACTGAAGATTTGAGTTTTTAGTGTAAGGATTAAAGTTAGATACATTTAGTGGTTTATTCAAAGTGAAAAGATTAAGTTTGGAGGTCAAATTTGAAGAAAATAAAAGAACAAGCTCCATGGAAGCTCTAAGGCCATTAGTTAGATGTTTTAAACTTGATTGTAAGTTTTAAACATTCATACAATTTAAAAGTTTAAAGTTACATAAATTTTCACTTGAAGAGGTCAATTTTTTAGTTTGAGTCAGTTGCATCAATTTGTCTATTAAAACAACCTTGAAAAGTGTTTTAAAATTTGTGTGAAATGTTCTTAAATCAAAAGAAACAAGTTTGGAATTTTTTTATTAGTTTTGAATTAGTTTAAAGCCAAAACGTTTCAAAATGTGCTAAATTGGCCATAAACCATGACACTTTGTTTTTTTAATCTTAATTTCATGTCTTGATATTTAAATCCATTAGGGAATCATTTGTAATGTTTAAACTGAATTGAGATTGAAATAAAGGTTTTGAAAATGGTTTAGACAAATTTTATGCTTCTATAAATATTTAGGTTGATTAGTTGTTCTTCATAAGTCAACTAACACCTATATTATAAAGCTATCAGTCGACCTATCATTGATCGATCAGTGCTTGACATAGGTCAATTAATGTAGCATTAAATTAACCAATGTTGCTTTCATTTTCTCTATAATCTTGAAGTTTACTCTTATCCAATGATTAAAAAATCTATTTAACGTCTCTTTTATATTTAGAACAATATATCTAAGTATTTTAGGTTTTGATTTGAATACAATTTTTATTAAATTTTAAAGTTATAAAGTGATATAAATTAAAGTTTTCAAGTTTTCATAGTTCCTTATCTTTAATCTTTATCTTTCAATCTACAAAGATGATTTTTGTATTTTTAATCCACCATACTCTGTTTCATTAAGCTTTTAAGATGTTCACTAATCATATTTTACTTTTTGAAAGTATAAAAGCCCTTAATTCATTAAGGTTAAAGTGAAACACCTTAAAAGGTGTATTTTGATTACTTTAAAGGGTTTTTTATAATTTTTTGGTTGGTTAATCTTAGATAGGATCCTCTTTTCTTTAAAAAAGATTTGTTAAAGTTTCCTCTTTACTAGGGATGTAAATCGGGTGGGTCAGGTTAGGTTGGGGACAGGTCATTTTGGTTCGAGTTTAATCAGGTTAACACCAATTCGGGTTTAGGTTGGGTTATTTCGGGTTCAGGTCATTTCTGGTTGAAAGATTTTTGGGTTCAGGTCGAGTTATTTTAGATTCAAGTTAATTTCAAGTCGGGTGGAGTTGGTGTTGGGTCAATTTTAGGTCGGATCATGGGGGTCAACGCAGGTTAACCTGTCAGGTTAAATGAAGTTTCATATATATATATATGGATAAAAAATGTTTTTCATTCCTTAAACTCTTAATTCTAAATAACAGTATGTTTAATTAATTTTTTTGAGATAATTATTCGTAGTACTTTTAATAATTAAAAAAATAATATTTTTAATTTTTTTGTTAAGAA
The DNA here is from genome assembly GCA_028565735.1 of Pinacopodium congolense. Lineage (NCBI taxonomy): Eukaryota > Viridiplantae > Streptophyta > Magnoliopsida > Malpighiales > Erythroxylaceae > Pinacopodium > Pinacopodium congolense. The sequence goes on from JAOXYD010108223.1 coordinate 6,969, forward strand.
TTTTAAAATGAGCCTTTTAACTTAAGTGAGTTTTTTTAATCTAAGAAAAAAACTTGTTCACAAGGTTTTTAAAATTTTACTTATACGAATATAATGGTTTGTGTGACTAAATAAAAATTAAGTGGGTTATTTAAGAAGAAGAAAAGGGAAAAGCAAGTGATTTAATTGCAAGATGAGAAACATTAGGATGTACTTCATATGAACTTAAAAAATAAGTGGCTAATAAGTAATTATACCAAAAGAAACCTAATTTTTTTATTAAGTTAAACAACATTTTATCAACACATGGTAGAACATCATGTGGTTGTAAAATCACAAAATAAACATTTTTTTTATAGGAATCAGTTTGGTTAGATTTTTATATGTTATTTTATTTGATTTCATTCATATTTTTGATGTAAAACTACTCAAATTTACAATTGACCTAGGGGCTTAATTTGATCATGCATTGTACATAATTTTTAAAAGTGGCATAAAGTTTCATAACATAACTATTAAATCATTTTTATTATTCATATGGCCTAAAATTATTTTATAAATCTTGTTTGAAGTCTTATTCAATTGTTGGATAATTAATAATTGCTTTAGCCATTTGTTTGCATTTTTAGAATTAAAATTCGTTTTGTTTAATCCATTTTGTTGGCATACCTCAAATTTATCCACATTTAAATTATCATCATTCAATTTGATTTTTCAGTACCCAAATCATAAATGTAGAGAATGACAGCAACAACCAATGGAGTTTAAGTGGTAGTTCTGATAAAAAAGGGCAAAAGAAGTCTTGGTCTAAGATTTGGAGCGAATTTGAAGCTGTTATTGATGGTGAGCAATATCCAGACAAGGTAAAAAAAGCCCAATGTAAACATTGTAAAGTCAAGGAATACAAGGTGGATTCATCAGTTGGAACAAAAAATCTTTTGTAGCATTTGGAAAAGTGTGAAAAATATCAAATGTCTTTAATAGAAGGTGGAATGAGTAGACAATCATCTCATGGGAAGTTAGATGAAGCTACTTATAGAGAATGGCTATGCAAAATCACAATCAAACATGATTTTCCATATTCACATGTTGAATATGATGAGGTACGTGGTTATAATTCATATTTAAATATAGATATTAAGCATAGGTCTCAGAATACTTATAGAAGTGACATCATTAAATTTCACAAAAACTACTAAAGCTTAATTGAATAATTTAGGAAAAGCAACCTATGACCATGTTACAATTTTTCTAGGATTTTTAGATTAGATTTCACTTATTTATTTCTTAAATCATAAAGATGAGTGTTCTCTAAATGATTGTAATTTGATTGACCTAGTACTTGCATCCTATAAACTTCCTCGTGGGATCGATACTTGGAATCTTAAATATACTCGACTTTATTTCTTGATTCGACCGGTACGCTTGTTGAAAGTTGGTCTCGAATTAAATTGATAAATTGTGCATGAAAAATAGATTAATTTGAGCTAATTTTGTATGTGGCCAACCACAATCAACCTGTCTATCTCGAACCTAACTTACCTAAAAAAATATTGAAATGTGAATGACATAGAAGGACTTTCTAGCCTACCAGAAATGTCTTCCTTGAGATGTTGTGATCATGGAACACCTTTGTCTTTTCTTGGTATATCCATCCATTCTCAAATGCCTTATGTCACAACTCCTCGAACCTCGACAATTGCAATTTCCGATAGGCACTAACGGTTTCCAACTCCATATTGTATTGCTTGATTGCCTAATATGCCTTGTGTTCTAGCTTCATCGGTAGATGGCATGGCTTCCCCAAGATAGTCAGTAAGGCAACATCCCAATTGGAGTCTTGTATGCAATTCGGTAGGCCTACAAGGCACCATTGAGGTGTAGACTCTAACCCTTCATGTTGGGATTCACCATCTTCTCCAAAATAGACTTGATGGTTGGACACTTGGGTTTGGCGGCTCATCTGGGAGTGGTAAGCTATAGAAACTTGGTGCATCACCTGATATCTCGTCAAAAGGGCTTCAATAGTCTGGTTTGGTTGCTCGTGGGACTCCAAACCTAGACAAATGTTTTTTTTCAAGAAATCTACAACCACTTGAGAATTGTTAGTATGGGTTGCTTTTGCTTCAACTTATTTCAAAACATAATCAATAGCAAGTAGAACATATTGAAATCCAAATAAAGAAAGAAAGGGACCCATGAAATCCATGTCCCAAACATTAAAAATCCCACAAATCAAAATGGGACTTTAAGGCATTTGCCCATGGGGACCCAATGTAGCTATACGTTGACAGCTGTCATAAGTCTTACAAAAGTCATAAACATCTAAAAATAGAGATGATTGGTAAAATCCATAATCCAAAACCTTGTGAGCTATTCTCTTTGATCCAAAGTGACCTTCATATGTACAAAATGACAAAAGGCCAAAATGGAAGCAAATTCGAAATCAAGTATGCACCTTCTTAATACTTGATTAGGATAATACCGCCATAGATATAGATCGTCTCAAACATAGAACTTGGCTTGGCTTTTCATCCTCTCTTTTTGCACTTTGGTGAAATTTGTAGGAAATTGATGAGAAACTAGGAAATTTATCAAGTCAACATACCAGGGAAGTGATCATTGATAGGGCCCATATCTACTCTATGCTCTACTAGGCAACTCAAACGATTTACTACTCTGTTCTCCAAGACCTTCTTGTCCTTGATCTCGACATCGAACTCCTAAAGTAGGAGTATCCAATGGATGAGCCTCAACTTTGCCTATTTCTTCTCCAGTAGGTACTTCAAAGCTATATAATTAGAATAAACAATAATTTTAATACTTAACAAATAAGATATGAACTTATCCAAAGCAAAAATTACAGTAAGAAGTTCTTTTTTCGTGGTGGTGTAGCTTTATTAAAATTTGTTTAAAGTCTTCTAAACATAATAGATGACATGAGGAACTCACCTTACTCGCTCACCTAAAACTGTTCCAATAGCATAGTTGGAGGCATCACACATTAGCTTGAAAATCTGGGAGTTGTAGAATAGGTGCAGTAATCAACTTCACCTTCAACAATTCAAATGCCTTACTGTACTTGTCATAAAAAAAAACTTCATATCCTTCTAGAGTAACCTATACAATGATTATGAAACTTTTGAAAAGTCTTGAATGAACTTGTGATAATACTTTGCATGACCAAGAAAAGAGCAAACTTCTTGCACCAAAGTGACATAAGATAAAGAATATACAAAGTCTATCTTAGCTCTATCAACCTTAATACCTTTAGTAGAAACCACATGTCCTAAAACTATCCCTTATTAAACTATAAAATGACACTTTTCAGAATTAAGAATAAGGTTAATTTCAATCTTAAGCACCAAAATGAGGTGATTAAGATACGTATTAAAGGAATCTCCATACATGGTAAAATCATCCATAAAAACTTCAATGAATTTCTTAAGGTAAGCAGAAAAGATACTTACCATGCACCTTTGAAATGTGGTAGGGTCATTGCAAAAAGCAAATGGCAACCTTCGATAGGCGAAGGTCCCATATAAGCAAGTGAAAGTCATCTTCTCTTGGTCCTCCAGAGCGATGGACACCTAGATATAACCTAAATAACCATCAAGAAAATAGTAATAAGCATGGCTAGCATGCTGCTTTATCAATAAAAGGTAAGGAAAAATGGTCCTTGTGAATCATCAACTAATTGATAAGGATTTATTTTATAGTATTTCTATATGTGTTTCAATTCCATTTCATCCCTATTTGTTGTTTAAATGCTTAATTTGTGTTCTTTTTTGCATTTACATGTAGATTTGATCTTAAGGTACAAATACAAGTTGCAAGGGCCAAGTTTTGCGCAAAAATTGGATCACAATTGAACCTATAAGAGATGTGGAACCAATTTTAGGACCTAGAGCATCACGTTATGAAGTTCCACACCAAATTTCAAGGCCATATAGTAAGTCATGAAGAGCAGAAAAAAAAGGACAAGGAGAGTTTAGTTGAAAATCTATTTTGGTATAGATGACTTCGGTGATGCATTAGGTGTACTTTTAGAGCTCATATTACTTTGAAATTTTGTGGAATTAAAGATAATTATGTGAGGAGTCTACATACCAAATTTCATTGTAATTTGAGCTATATATAAGGAGTTATAGCATAAAAGACGAAAGGGGCAGAAATTGTCAAATTTTGGGATAAAAGTGAAAATTGTAAAATAATTTCGTTTATATGATTCTTAGGGCAAAATTTGACCAAATTACTTCCACAAGATCTACCCTAGTAGTCCTTCAACACATATATAAAGGGTATAAAAAACATGAGGGAGGGAGCCCTTACATTTTTCTAGGCTCTCCTTCTTATTCCTACTAATTTTCTTTGTTTTCTTTATGTTTTTTGTTGGAATTGGCTTCTAGTTTGATTTCTTTTCTTGTAGTTTCCTATTATAGGTAGTTTGATGCTTTAAATATTGTTCTTGGATGGTTTAATTTCTGTCATTTTCAAATTTATAATTTTTATAATGTTTAGTGTTGAACCAAGGGAGGTTCCAATCTTGGTTTTGATGATAACAAAACATTCTTAATCACTAATGTTTTGAGTT
>JAOXYD010108234.1:0-11541 GCA_028565735.1 Pinacopodium congolense
ATACATCTACGAATTATTCCATTAGCACAAATCTTGTTAAGGAAAGGGTCATACCATAAATACTGTTTAACTTCATAAAAGAATTTCTTCTTCTGTTGGTATGAGTCCTCCACTCTCCTTTGAATGACAATGAATTAAAATTGATGACACTTCTTCAATATGAATAAATATACGAATTATTCCATCAGCAAAAATCTTGTTAAGGAAAGAGTCATACCATAAATACTGTTTAACTTCATAAAACAATTTCTTCTTCTCTTGGTATGAAAAGTCAGGAGGATCACATTACCAGCCAAGTAATTCACTATATCCACATACCAAGTTAAAGTAAGCATGGCTAAGAAGTATTCTTCGGGAAACACTTCCTTTATGTCTTGGTTTTCTCCTTTCTCCATTTCTTCTTCATTCAAACGAGATAAGTGATCAACCACAAATTTTCTTTACCTTTCTTATCTCGAATTTCAATGTCAAACTTCTGTAATAGGAGAACCCAACGAATCAATTATGGTTTAGCATCAAACTTGTTCATTACATACTTTAATGCTAAAGAGTCTGTGTAAACTATCGCCTTGAATGAACCAAATAGGACGAAACTTGTCAATTACAAACATCACAGCTAACATCTCCTTCTCAGTAGTGGTGTAATTCTTTTGAGCATCATTTAACATGTGACTTACATAATAAATTGGATGTAAAGCTTTTCATGTCTTTGTCCAAGTGCTGCACCAACTGCGAAGTCACTCGCAACACACATCAACTTAAAAGGAAGAGACCAATCAGGGGATACCAAAATAGGTGCACTTGTAAGTTTCTCCTTTAGTAACTGAAAAGAATGCATGCATTTATCATCAAAGTTAAAGACTGCATCTTTTGTGAAAAACTTAGTAAGGGGCTTAGCTATCTTGGAAAAATCCTTAATAAAATGTCTATAGAATCCAACATGTCCAAGAAAATTTTGAATTACTTTAACTGAATTTGGAGGTGGAAGTTAAGTAATAACTTCTACTTTTGCTGGATCTACTTCAATACCCTTACTTGAAATCTTATGACCCAACACTATGCATTTTTGCACCATGAAATGGCATTTCTCCTAATTCAAAACCAAATTAGTTTCTTCACATCTATTTAGTACCTTCTCTAGATTATCTAAACATGCATCAAAGGATGTACCAAATATAGAAAATCATCCATGAATATTTCAATGGATGACTCAATCATTTTCGCAAAAATGTCTATCATACAATGTTGAAAAGTAGTAGGAGCATTACACAAGCCAAAAGGTATGTGACGATAGGTGTTATATAGACATGTAAACATTGTCTTTTCCTGGTCCTCAGGAGTAACAAGAATTTGCAAGTAACCACTATATCCATCTAAAGTGCAATCAAAACTATGTGCAGCTAACCTTTCTATTACTTGATCAATGAACGGTAAAGGAAAGTGATTCTTTCTTGTGGCGTCATTCAACTTACGATAATCAATGTACATACGCCAACTAGTTACCTTTCTTATCGCAATTAACTCTTCTTATTCATTATTCATGATAGTAGTTCCTCCTTTCTTTGGTACTACTTGAACTGGACTAATCCATATAGAGTCAGAAATAGGATAAATAATAACAGCATCAAGGAGCTTAACTACTTCATTCTTTACCACTTCCTTTCTATTTGGATTTAACTTACGTTGAGGTTGGACCAAAGGTTTATTTCCTTCTTCAATAAATGTTCGATGAGTACAAATATAAGGACTAGGCCTTTAGTATCCACTAAGGTCCACCCTATAGTCTTTTGATGCTCTTTAATGAGGCATAACGACATGCTGCAGTGTGCCGTTGATGGTTGAAGTTTGTCTCTTTTAAGGGTGGGTTGTTCATCCTTCAATGGTGGTCCAGTAGGGTGTCGTTTTTAGACATAAATGAGACAATTTCATCCAATTTTAGGTCCAATCTCCATATTTAAGCTCCATCCTACAAATTAAACATAATAACATATAAATTGGACATTTAATCACTGAATGAGGGTTAAATTAATATGAAATAACATCTAAAACTACTATACATTTAATCCTTAACAGTTGCATATTAAGATGTTGTGTTGTTCTGTGTAAGGAATGGAACCTCACTTGAATCATTTTGATATGTGTTTTTATGAGATTCTGTTATACTAATTGGAATGAGATTAAATGCATGCCTAAACTTCGATTAGGCTACTTGAGGAGAGAGTGAACCATGTTGAATAATGAAAGTATTTGGTTGCATAATTTTACTCAGAACTTGATACTAAAGTAATAAGGTAGTGTATAGGGCCTTAATTAATCTTAACTTGAGCCTATGTGTGGATTGAGCTTATATGACTCCATCTATAGTCATTTCGTTTCTTTGTATTTGTGATTCTTCCTTAGGTTATCACCTTTATAACTTGCTTTGAATTGGTTTGAGTCTATTGGATGCATCCTTGATAGAAGTGGTTAAGGCCCTTTTTGTTTTAACACTTGACATAGATGACATACCCTTTTTGCCTTTAACCTATTGTTTCTTGAAATCACCCTATTTTAAAACCTAAAACCTCATTAGCAAACTCAATCACAAGATTAGTAGAGTATTAAGTGATAAATTAGTTTGGGATTTTTGGCTACATTTTTTCTTCTTTTAGATGAGTTTAGCAATATTGCTACTGCTTAAACACGTTGTATTTAGCTGCTATTTGATTCTTAATAATTGTTCAATTAAAAAAAAGAGAAAAAGAAAGAAAAATGAAAAAAGAAAGATCATTTCAGTAGCATCAATAAGTGCAGAGTATTAGTTTATAAATGTGTGTTTCTCATAAATCTATTTTGTTATCCCTATGTTCATTTAGTACTTTATGCATGCTTGTGATAAACCATGTTCCCCTTTTTGACCCGCCTTAACCCTAGCCACATTACTACTCAAAGCAAAGTCCTTTTTGATCTATCATAGCATGTAATCAATGTAGAAGATAATTTTTGCATTAGCAAGCATATGATAATGTTGTTTCCCGTAAGGAGTTTGAGTGAAATACTATCCATCAAACATTTTAGATAAATGAGTAAAGCCATGAGGAAGATCAATTTTTCATTTATATCTATCTTTGTGTGATGGTTTCCTAAATTGAGTTTACTTATGTGCATTGATGAAGAGAAGTCATAATATGTATAGTAGCTTAACAGATGAGTTGCCAAAAAGTTATGAGACTCCGTGCTTTGATCTTTGTGAAAATGAAGTGATAGAATTGATTGGTTGTTTTTGATTTTTTCTTGAAGAGAGGCAAAGATTTTAAGTGTGGGAAGATTATAGTTCGGCATTTGTGTGTATTATCATAAGCAAATTGGCATGTGTTTCTTGCATGATAGGTTCATATTGTCATGTTGTGGGACTTATTTTGTGATTTTTTATTTGGCATGATCATCATTGTTGTTCTTTTATGTTTAGTTTTGGTTTAGGGTAAGAATTGCTCATTTTTGTGTGGGTATGGAGCATGGCCACCTTTGTGATTAAGCTAGGGACCAAGAGAAATGAAGAGAAGTAGAGAGCAACTAGAGCACAAGATCCCACGATCATTGGATTCATGCTAATTCTTACAATCATGGGAACTGAGGTCAGAATCCATTTGGGTTTCACTTATTTTTAGCGTTTTGTGACTTGACATGTCATCTAAAAAGGCATACATCCCTAGGGTTACCAAAAAATGATGAGAAATTTTCCCCTATGAGCTAAAAACATATTTGGAGCCTTTTGACAAGTGAGAACCAAGATTGTAACTCCATTTGGGTAAGAAAAAAGTCATCACTAGATTATCCATATTTGGGCAATGAAGAGGAGAAGCTTACTCCATCTAGTTTTTATTTCTTTTTCTCTTTTAGCGTCTTTATTATGGGTTTTATGGTTTTTAGGGACGTTGTTGACATTATGAATGGCTAAGTTTATTATAGAGATTACTTTTAAACTACTTGTTGAACTTTTATTTTATTGAATTGAATAAATGATGCTTTTAATGAATGTTGAGCATATACCTTGCAATATATTGACAAATTGAGTTGGGCAATTTATGTAGGGTTATACAGTAAGAGTAAACCTACATTCATTACATTAATTGATTAGTTATATAGAGATCATGGATAATCAGTTGATTACCCATAAGATAGCTTCATAACTAGTTAGATTGGTGGACTGATTTTGTAGATTTAGAGATTGTCTTATCAATTCCATTTAACTTGTCTAGGGAAATTTAATTACACCTTCAAAGAGGGTACTTGTAATATTATGACATCTTAGGTGAAGCATAATTCAATCAACAAGGTAGGAGGGAGAAAAGTTAGTGAAAAAGTGATCACCAATCCTAAATCCTTAAATCCAAAGTTTCAACACTTTTGTTCTATTATTTGTTTATTACTAGTTTTTTAATATAATTAATTTCTATGTTTTTTTTATTAATTGAAATTTGGTCTTGAACAAAGCATAACCTAAATTAAGTGGTGCCTAAGCTACAATCATTGTGGGATCGGTATTTTTTCTTTACTACAAGTTACACTCTGTATGCATGTAGTTTTGAGCATATAACTAGTGATTTTGTTTTGCATTTAACAAGATAACCTCTTTCTTCTACATCAAGTCTTTAACATCTTGTTGACAATTTTACTACTACTTCCCCATTTGAATTTGATATAGGTTAACTTTTACGTAAATAAACCAAATGTGCACCTAAATCATATGCAAAGATCCCTCAAACCTAGGGTTATCATTATAAGAACATGTGTTGTCCAAGTTTTAGGATAATCCTTTCAAACCTTCACTCTTAATATTACCTCGCCACCAAATACACTTTGTAAAGGTATCCCAATTGACCAAAGTAAGTCCTTAAGGGTTCACAAGCCACTTTAATAATGAATCATAATGAAGTTTACATACCTTTATCAAAAACTTCATCAAACTTAACCAAATCATTTGTTTCCCAATTCTTGGATTTCCCAAAGCACAATGGATTCATAAACAACATACAAGAACCAATTTATAGTTGAAAAATGATAAAATAATTTTTTATTACTATTCCTAAAGTTCCAAAATGATTGATGTAATTTTTGTTTTACATTTTGACCATTGTTAAGTAATTTATTCCTCGACTAGTATATCAATCTTCTTGAAGGCTGGTTTTTCATGCACATTCCACATCAGGTTCATTCCAAATCAATTCCTATCACATTAATAAACATTCTATCTTATTCTAAACAATTCCATTCATTTCAAAATATTTTCGCAACATAAACATTTTATCAGATTAACTCTTCTTTTCTCACAACCCTAACACTTTAACTTCCCTCAACCTTGAAAATTTATCCTATCATTTGTAGCATCATATTTTCATAAACACTTAAACTTAATCGCCCACATTAACACATTCCAATCTCAAAATTTAACTTATCATTTACCCTTACTTCATTTCACATAACCATTAATCAATTTACACAATTTATCATCATTTTACAAATAAGTCTTTTCATACATAAATCTCACTAATTCCTAAAACCAGCTTAGTTTAACAATAGGTTCTTTACAAAGAACCCAAACGTAATTCCTTTTGATTATGAATCATATATGAAAAAAAACTAACAATGAATGCACAATGTATGATGTGAACCCTTTCAGCTTAAAGGAAAGACCAAGAAGAGTCTTACATAAAAAAATCCAATAAAAAATATATTCACTTCTACTATCTTTGATCTTTTATCTAGCAAACTTTATCCAATACTTGTAATTTATTTAACGTGATCTTTAATCGTTGCCACTTTAGCTTTAATGCCTCAATGTAGACTCCAAGACATGTTTCTCAACTCCTAGGCTCTAACATGCATCTTTGTAAGATATTTCCATCTCATTTAGACTTTCAACACATGAAACATACTAAAATATTTAATATTAGCCATTTTCATCATCAAAACAAAAGATGGAACAACCGCTGGTTAAAAAATCTCCTCCTTTTCAATGATGATAAATCCAAAACATATACGAACATTTTGCTTCCTTTTAGTCTAATATCATACTTTTTTCTCCCCTTTTTTACAATCATCAAAGTTCATATACTATTAATCATATCAATACTAAACAACCTTTCCTAATGTCTCCTAAAATTTTCAAAGCCATTTGAAATTTTTCTGAAATAAGCTCACCCTTTTTATAACAACAATAACAAACTCATTTCAACTAAAAATAAAATGTCATCAAAACTCATAAAGAAAGACAATTACTAACAATCTAATATCACTTAGGAACTTTAGAGGGGACAGTCCCCCTTCATAAAAGACCAAAATCTGCAAAGAATCCATATTACAAATTCAAATTTGTTCTAGAAGAATTCAAATTCACCTAATATCACATAATCATCCTTCAAAAGACGTAATCCTTCTTATGATATCACAATTAAATCATTTCAAACCAATGTCACACTTACAACTCCTTATTTGCCACAAAATCTCAAAAATTGTAATAAAGTTACAATAATCATTGAATTTGCAATTTTTACTAACTCCCTCTTAATTAATCAAAAATCAACAATTTAAAAAGTTTAAAAAATTAAAAATTAAAAATTTAACTAACACAAAAATTTCAAAAAACTTAATTCAAATTTTTACAAAATTCCTTAAAAACTATGGCTCCCTTTAAAATCCTGCATTGTCTCTTTCCAAAAATTTAAACTCACATAACAAAGAGGAGGAAACATGAAGGAATCATAAGTACACATAAATTCTATAATCTTGAGCATCATTCAATACTAAATTCAAATTCATTACAACTCCCCTCAATTTGATTAAGTCTCTATTTTGAACAAATAAATTTGGAATGTCGAATTCATTTTGGATGGTTATCACTTAAAACACATAGTTCAATCAAAATTTTTCATAATCAAGTTTGGAACAAACTAAAATTGAAAATTCATTTATGTCTATTTCCTAATATGACCTTTAACTTAATAACTTTATAAAATTAAATAATAAAACAATACATCTTTTATTTTTAAATTTTTATATCAGCATATTTTTTAAAAATTAAAAAAAAACATTGTTAGAATACAAAAAAAAAAACCCTGTGTGAAATATATACGGAACGTATGTTTGAAACTTAAATATATACGAAGTCTAAAGATAGAAAGAAGCTAAAAAATTTTCACATTGTGGGAGGAGGTACTATGCTTTCTAAGAATTTTTTTTTCACTTTGTTTCGAAAAGGATTTACAGAGGTAAGCAATGTAAAAATAGCAATGAAATTAAAGTCCCTGGAAAAGAATAGTGAAAACAAGATAGGGAAAAGTCAAAGTGGCTATTGAGTTTTTCACTCTATTGTTTTATCATTAAAATAATATATAACAATATAATATAATATTATAATAATATTATATTAAATTATAAATATAATATTAACTTATAAAAATACTACATTATAATATTATATTATAACCATATAATAGTATGTTAAAAAACACAAAAAAAAAGCTAGTACTAAAAGCTTAGTAAGGATAGTTTTGAAAGACAAAATTGTGCCTTCTAAGTTTGTGGAATTAATTTGCAAATTCCAATTATTTTTATGGAATTTGGATTAGTTATGTTAAATTCCATGGAATCTAAATAACATAATTAAAACTTAGTAGTTTTTGCTATTCAAAACATAAAAATATAGAATTATAAATGAATTCTACAAAATTTGTGAAATTCATTTGTTCCAAACAGGTTGTGAGGATCATCACTCTCCTTAAATTCATGTACTATAAAGAAATGACATCTATTTCTTTAGCCCCTTCTTAGAAAGAAATAATGCATTAATTTTTCAAGGGCATCCAAATTCAAGAATTTATTGAAAATTTTGAAACTTATCACCATACAAAAGATATACATCACAACAATTTAAGTTAATTTCCTAAGCTTAAAATGCTTAAGCATAGCTAATTTTATGTGTTACAATTATTCAAAAATCCAATACCGTTAAACATAAATAGTATATGACCACAAAATGTTACCAAGGTTCTCAATCATTTCATGAATGAAAATGTTTTCTTCAAGAAGAAAACATAATGTAAAACCAAACAATTTTCAAGTTAAAAAGGTTGTTATATACTATTAGTGATTAGGGGAATTAGATTCTTGAATAATTTTATTATCTAAAATGAAGTAAGTTTTAGTTTTTTAAGCTTTAGAATTTGAATTTTGAAATTAAAGGTTTAAATTTTAAAAAATTTAATGTTTGATTGGGTGAGACCTAAATCCATCATTCGACATATTTTCTTCCTTCACTTTATCCTACTCAAGTCCTTTTTCTTCAACCATTCCCCTTGATTTCGTTGATTCTACCTATCCTACTCTTACTCCATTGCCATGCCTTCCTTTTTGATCCCCTTTCCTCCCCTTCTTTTGCTATGGCTTACTGTCCTACCTTGAGCTCGCCAGTTTTGTCTTCTTTCCTTCCTCCTTCTTCATTATTTTTCACTAAATTTCAATTTCCCACTTCGAACTTGGTGATAGCACCAAAATTATACATCTTTTAAAAATGTTTTGTTGGCCATAATCTTATGGTCGAAGGAAAATTTCATGTGATTTATCTGCATTTCAACATAAACTTTAAATAAGATGTTGCTTATGTGTTTTTAATTATTGACTATGTTTTTATAGGACTTTTGTTAGTAATTAGATGCAGCTTTCAAGTTATAAGAGATATGGAATTAATTTGGCAAACAAGAGTATCAAGTTAAGAAGCTTCACATCAAATTTCGTGGCCAACAGATGAACAACAAATAATGCATTATAAAAAGAATAAGAGAAGAAAAAAGCTAGAGTAGGCCATGTAGGAGCCTGACTATGAGCTTGCTCATGGTTTTAGTACAAGAGTTCCCATTGGAAGAACCATGATGGTTCCCTATGGTTGTGGCCTTATCTGGCTCCCACGTTTTAGTAAATTAATTTAAGTTATTTATTAAGATCTTCTTGCCTATAGAAGCATAAAAAAAGGAATCAAAGGAGAAAGAACAAGTCTTGAGCCATCATGCAAATTCTTTAAGTAAGAATGAAGGAGAAATTTAGATATGAAAAAACATAAAATTTCGGATTGAGATTAGATTTAATAATAAGGATCATGAAGGAATCAAGGATTTCAACACATACAAACATGAGCCTTTCTAACTCTTTTCTTCGTCTTATTATTGATGTCATTTTTCAAGATTCTTAGGAAATAATTCTCTCATAGTATTGAGGTTTTATAAAATCTAAAATGTAATATTTCAATCTTTTTTTTGCAATGGATTTCCCATTTTTGTATTCAGTTTTTTTTAGGATTAATAACATTATATTTTGATTATTATGTAATTGTGAACTTCAATTCCAATGGTGTGATTACATATATTAGATTGAGAAATCAAATGCGTGGTTAGATCAATTCATAAATGATGCATATTGCACTAAGGCTTAGAGATAGGCTTAATTAAGACATCCAGATTAGGTATAAGTTAAATCTAAATAATAGGTTCCATAGAACTGATCAAAGAATTCAATTAATATTTTGAGATAAAGAGAACTTTCACTTAAATAACCAATAGAAATTACATAACTCGGGAGATAGCATAATTTAACTTATGAAACCTAAAATTTAAATAATTCATGATAAAAATATCTAATCATGGTTGGATATTACATACAAAAACATCCTATAGGATTAATTACCTAAACCTAGCAGCATCATTGCCTACTATTTTGTTGAGTTTTTTTGGAACTTTCCTTTAGTTATTTTTTTATTCAATCATCCTATGAGTAGGTTAGATAGCAAAGATAGGAATTCTTTAGTAAACGCAATTCATTATTCGACAACCTGGACTAATAATATCTATACCATATTGCGATAGGTGCACTTTCACTCATTGTATGTTTCAGTTTTTTTTTTAGGATTCTTTAGCTTATATTTATTTAAAATTGAAGTATGCTTAACAAGCATCAAGTTTTTTATGCCATTTTTAGATGCTATTTTGATTTATTATGATTTTCTACTATTTATTAGATTGACCATTTTTTATTTTCTTTATTTTTCTTGTTATGTTTAATTCTTTAGCATTCAATTTGTTGGTCTTATATGTAGAGGGTTTTGAAGTGTTGGTAGTCTACGTTGATTACTCCTAAGTCATACATATTTTAGCCATTATTTCTCACTTGTTTGATTGAATTTTGAATGAAAATCCATGTGATTCTTGTGTAAAATCAGTTAAATTCTTTGAATGAGATGTAACTTAGATTATTTTTTTAATGTTTTATCACATTTTGTAGGACTTTGAAGAGAATAAAGATATGGAAGCAATATGACATGTAATCAAATCATTTAAGGAAGTTCCATAACAAGTTTTGATGACCATCAAATTAGTGTTAAATGAATTAGAGTAGAAAACATTGAAAAACGACAAATTTAGAGGACTAGATTAAGATAGAAAGTCTTACGACCACAAGCCTGATGAGACACTATATCTAAATAAACATCTTAGGGTAATTTTAAGCCATTCTCTTTCCTCTAAACTCTTGAATCAGCCACCAAAGAAGGAGAATAAAGCCTTAACTGAACTTTAAAAAAATTTCACACAATCTTAAAGAAAAAAAAAACATTACAAATGTAATCAAGGATCAGCACTAGGAAATTGCATCAATAACTATCAAGGAGTTAAGGATTAGGATTAATTCATCATGAGAGTTTTTTTTCCTTCTTCTTGTCGATTATTTTTATAAATCATAATATGTTTTAGAACTAATATTTTCGAAGGACTTGAGATTTTATGAACTATAGGATGTAGTATATTTTTTATTTTTATTTAATTTTTGACTTACTAATTTGATTTTACAATTTTTTATGGATATTAATGATAACATTTATTAAATATTATGCTAATGTAAACGTAAATTTCTATACTTTGATTTTTTATGGTTCATTGAGAAATCATTTTATGTGTTAGATCATTCCATAAATGATGCATCTTTAATGGAGACTGATTGTGGTTGGCCACATATAAAATTAGCTCAAATTAATCTATCTTTCGTGCATAATTTAACAATTTAAATTGAGACCAACATTCAACAAGCATACCGGTCGAATCAAGTAATAAAGTGAAGTATATTTAAGACTCTGAGTATCGATCCTATGAGGAAGTTTATCGGATGTAAGTACTAGGTCAATCAGATTACAATTATCTAGAGAAAACTCAGCTTTATGATTTTAGAAAATAATTAACTACAAGCTAATCTAAAATTCCTAGAAAAATTCCAATCTATTGTAGCAGAGTCACAGGTTGCTTTTCCTAATTTATTCATTTAAGCTTTGGTGGTAGATGATTTAATTGATGGATTAGTGATGCTTAATCTAGGGTCTTCTCTACTTCAAAGCAGCGCTATGGTTAACACAGTGGCTTATCTCTATTGGTCCTATCCTAGGGTTTGTTTATGCCTCAGACTTAGGTAATAAGCTTAAAGCTTAGGAAGTCTAGTCCTAAATTATCCTAATCCAAGACTAGTACC
>JAOXYD010108245.1:0-11540 GCA_028565735.1 Pinacopodium congolense
TAAATTCAACATTTAAACACTGAAATATGGGTAAATTGACATCAAATAACAACAAAAAATACTATGAATTTGCCTCCTAAAAAGGAGCTATCTAAAATTGAAGGAATTAGGGGTCTAAAAGCTTATTCAAACCTATAGGGCAGCATCTTACATCAATCACAACTCATCTATTTTGAGGATCAATTATAAGTCTAGAATCCCATATTTATCTTCCACCCAGCCTTTTGTCTTTGTTATTTGTTTCTTGTTCATTTACTTTTGTTTCATTAATTTTCTTTAGTGTATAGTTTAATGTCTTTGCATCCACGGGGGTTTTTTTTAGGTAGTATTAGAATAGTTTTAGCATACCCTAGCTCCTTGTGGGATCGACCCTGACTCACCTTAGCGACTTAGTTAGGTGTAGTTAAGTATTTTATAATTTGGTAGCTTACGAAGAGCTCTACTAACTGCTACAAAAATATATTGATTAAGGTAGGTTTTGAGGAAATGTCCCATGAAATCTCTACCCTACACATCAAATACCTGGAAAATCAAAATGCCATTTAATGGCATTTCTTGTCTCCTTAAAATGTTCCCAACTCTCTTGCAATTGTCATAATATTTAATATATTTAAATACGTTCTTAAACAAAGTGAGCCAATAGACTCCACACTTTAATACCTTATGAGTTGTTCTACTAGGCCTAAAGTGTCATCGTACTTCTTTTGCATGATAATCACTCATAATAGAATGCACTTCCTCAAAAGGGACTCATCGCCTAATAATACCATTAGCATAAGTCTTGTGAAAATAAGGATCATAGCACCTTAGTCAGGAACCTCTTCTTATATTAGTAAGAAAGATCAGGGAGGGATTACTACTAGCTAAATAATTTACAAAATTAGCATACCATTGAAGGTCCATAAATTCTAGTAATTGTTCCTCAGGAAAACCCTCAAAATTTCTTGGCACCCTTCTTATCCTTTATTTCAACTTCAAACTCTTATAAAAGGAGGAAAAATCTAATCAAATGTGGCTTTACATCAAGCTTTTTCATGAGATATTTAAGAGATCAATTGTTTGTATAAACTATAACTTTAGAATTCCCTAAAGGACGGAAACTTATCAAATGTAAACATAATAACCAAAATTTCTTACTTAATCATGGTGTAGTTATTTTGGGCATTATTTAAAATTTGAATTACCTAGTAAATGGGATGGAAATGATTATTTTTTCTTTGCCTAAGAATAGCACCAACTACAAAATTGCTTACATCACACATCAACTCAAATGAAAGGGACTTATAAGGGGAAACAAGGATTGGTGCACTTGTGAATTTTTTCTTTAAAAGCTTGAAAGAAAGAATACAGCTATCATTAAAGTAAAAAAATAATATCCTAGGTTAACAAATCAGTTAAGGTCTTGGTGATCTTATAAAAATTCTTGATAAACCTCCAATAGAATCTGGCATGTCTTATAAGACTCTTAACTGCTGGAAATGAGGTGGGTTATGGAAGTTAAGTGATTACATCAATCTTTGTCATATCTACTTTAATACTCTTACTTGAAATCTTACATCATAATACATTGTATTCTTGCACTATAAAATGAGATTTTTCTAAGTTCAACATTAAGTTAGCCTCCTCACATCTTTTTAACACACTTTCTAAATTTTATAAATAAGAATAAAATGATGTGCTAAAAAATAGAAGATCATCAATAAAAACCTTGATTAAAGACTCGATCATCTATAATAATATAAGTATAATACAATACTAGAATGTGGTTGAGGCACTACATAAGTCAAAAGGTAGGTAGTCTTCTCTTAGTCCTCAAAGGCTACACGAATTTGTTAATAGCCATTATACCCTTTTAAAGCACACTAAAAGCTATACCCTACCAATCTCTCTATCACTTGATCAATGAAAGATAATGAGAACTGGTCGTTATGGGTGATGTCATTTAATTTTCTATAATCAATGAACATATGCCAAGTACTAACCTTTTTATGGTAATTAACTCATTTTGGTCATTTTGCATGAGAGTAGTACCTCCTTTCTTAGGTAACCCTTGAACTAGCCTAACCCATGTCGAATTACATATAGGAAAAATTATACGGACATCTTAGAGTTTCAATACTTCGTTCTTAATCACTTATTTCATATTTGGGTTCAACCTACACAATGGTTGCACTAATGTTTTACTCCCTTATTCTATAAAAATTTTGTGTGGGTAAATTTAGGGACTCAATCCCTTATTATTGACTATAGTCCCTCCAATATCTCCCTTATTATCTTGTAGCATTCTCCATAATCTATTCTTCATAATATTAGTTAAAGAAGGGGAAATAATACCAAGTAAGTGAAATGGAGGACCTAAAAATGCATATTTCAAATGTGAGGGAAGAGTTTTGAGTTCTAAAGTTAGGGGACCTTTTATAGATGACTTGGGAAGGAGCTTGATTGGCTTGTTTAGAAGCTTATATTTCCTAGACGAAATCCAACTAGATTACACCTTTCCAACCTCTAATCTCCTCCTCATCTAACTTCGAAGACTATAAATGGATCAATGTCTTTTATAAAGGATCTAAACAAAGAATAACTGAAGGCTCACATTCAATATGACTAACTCTAATAAAATTACAACAATCAAAATTATAAGGATGCTACATGGCCTTAAACACACTAAAGTTAATCTCTTCATCCTATAATTTAAGAATAAGCTTACCACCATGTACATCAATCCATACCTTGAACATACCCATAAATGATTTTCCTAAAATGGTAGACCTTACTATCCTCTTTCGTATATAGCACTAAGAAATCAAGAGGAAAAATAAACTTATTGACTTTAATAAACACATCCTGGATGATCCCTTTAGGATAGGTAACAAAATTATCAACCAATTGCAATGAAACTGTCATGGGTTTGTGTTCTTATAATACTAACTTCTTGAAGTTAGACATGGGCATCAAATTGATATTTACTCCTAAATTTATTACTACCCTATTTATTTACATGTTAACTATGGTACAAGGGATGGTAAAACTACCAATATCCTTAAGCTTAGGAGGTAACTTCTTATGCAAGATTAGTAGAACATTCTTTACTAAGTTTGGAAGTCTCATTTTCTTCTAACTTCCTCTTCTTAGAAAGAATTTCCTTTAAAAATTTTGCATAAGAAGTCATTTTCACAATTGCTTTAGTAAATGGAATATTTATGTACAACTTCTTAAACATCTTAACAAACTCCCCAAATTAGGTATCTTAATTGACATCTTTAACCTCTAAGGGTATAGAGTAATGAGCTTGCAAGGTTGGATATTGAGATTAGAAAATAACCTAGGTGATCTCTCCTTCTCCTCAGATTCTACTTTCTTTTCTTTTTGTTCCTTCTCTTTTCCTATATTTACCACATCCTCTTTACTCTTCTCTTCTACTTCCTTCTTCTTCTTCTTTTTCTCTTACATGTTGCATTTTGTTTCCATTTCTTAAGATAACAACCATAACATAATTTCTAGGGTTGCCTTTGGTAATAATAGGTAACTTATAATCTAACCTACCTAAGTGTCTAGATTGTTAATAGAAGCATTATGATTTTGTATCCTAGATTCATTACTCTTAATATAATTTAAGATTGCGTGCTTAAAAATTGACTTCTCTTATAGAGGTGGATTGGCTCTAAAGTCAGGTGGTGAGACTTTTTAAGGGTTAGTTGGTAGGTAATAGGTGTTTTGATTATCTCTCCATGAAAATTTGAGTTGGTTCCTCCAACCAGGATTGCAAGTGCTAGAATAATAGGATTTCAATATCCTCTTTGCCTATTGAAATTTATCTATTGAACTTGTTCAGGTTCATAAATAAAAGGACTTCATACTTGAAAATTTAGAGATTAATAGGAAGAATAATCATAATGCTCACACTCTAAAGAACTTCTAAAGATACTACTACTGACTCCTCTCACCAAACTATCCAACTTCTTATTTAAGACTTCCATTTGAGCTACTAAGGCTGATATATCACTAATAGTATAAGCTCTATATGGTTTTCTTGGATGAAATCTAAAATTGTACTAGAAACTATTTGTTTCCATCTCCTCAATCAAATTATAAGCCTTATCTAGGATCTTTCTCATCAAATTACGTCTAGCTATAGCATCTATGATGTTAAGAGTAGAAGGGGTGACTTTAGTGTAAAAAATGTCTACTTACTAAAAGATACTAAAACCATGACTAGGAAACCTAGCAAGCATCTCTCTAAACCTATTATAGGCCTCATATAGACTTTCATTCTGCTATTGCACAAACAAGTTAATCTTAGTTTTCATTTTTGTTATCTTGTCTTTTGGGAAGAATTTTGCAAGAAAAAAACTTCATAAGGTCATCCCATGTTGTAATAGAACAAGGTTGATGAGTGTTTAACAAAGCTTTAGACTTATCTTTAAGAGAAAATAGGAAAAATTCCTAAGTTTAAATGTATCATCAAAAACTCCATTACTTTTAAAAAAAAGTTTAACTGCACCATTAGAAACTACATTACTTCTAAAAAGATCACAAAGTTCTAAGAAATTTGGCAATTGTTCATTTAGGTCTTTTAAAACTAAACCAATAAATTATGAATCCTTGACCATATAAATAATTCTATGTGGTATCTCACAATTGTTCAAGTTGAACCTAGGCCACACAATGCTAGCCATAAGTCTACCTCTATTAGCTATAACCAAGTCGATTATAATTAGTTGCATACCTTCTTCTTGAGGTCTCTCAACTAAATGCTCTTATGATTCCATTTATAATGGATCCATGTCTTCTTTAAAAGGTTCTTCATTAAAAGCCTATAATCTTATTGTATTAGATGTGCTCACTCAAGGTTCTTTCTTTTGCCTAAAAATGGTTCGCTCAAGCTCTAGATCAAACTCAATTTTATTAGGTTTTTTCCTCAATTATGCACGCAAAGCTAAAAAACAATTAAAATAAAGCAAACTACCAAATAATGAAAGCAAACAATAAGAATCAAACCTATTTCAAACAAGAATAATAAAGGAAATGTAAATAATATAAACAAGCTCTAGAGTAAGTAACACCAATTGCTTCCTAGTTTTCGAATTATGATGATCCCCAGTAGTGATAACAAAAAATTGTTTTTGTTCATAAATCAAATTTAAGAACACAATTTCTTAAAGCAAATTAAGACCAACTTATCGGCAAATGCACCGGTTAACAGTAATATAGTGGATTAAATTAAATTCAGATTATCATTCCCGCTCAACTTGTAAGTACTAGATCACTTAAATTACATTTATCTAGACAGTCCAAATTGATTGAATTATCAAACTAACATTACTAAATTAACTTAAAGTTTCCAACTTATGTAAGAAGACTAAAAATGTGATTAAGGATTGCCTAAATGAATTTATTTAGCTAAGGTTCAAGTTTTTAATGATCTAATTAAGTTAATTAAAGGTAGTGAGGCTTAATCTAAGGTATCTTTATAAATTCAAGACAATGATATGGTAAAGACAATGCCTTTTCTCTCTCTCTCTCTCTCTCTATATATATATATCATAATTTAAAGTTTGGTCATTCATCAAATTTAAATAATAGGCTTAAAGTTCAAGAAGTTTAATCTAAAAATTCCTTATTTCTTGATCAACACTTTCATGATTAAGAAAAGTTTGGTCATGTAATGATTTAAACCACCTTGTTAATTGATTTATCCAATAACCAAGGTAGATTTTTTAGATTTAAGGTTTTTTTAATGATTTATTCTAAGTAATCAATTTAGAACAAGTTTAAGAACTTCAATCAAATAAAGATCAACTCACAATCATGCACAAGAACTCAATTAAACCACTTACTAGCTTTACCTCAACTAAAAATTAGATTATCCACATATTTGAATCAAAACGCATATCAAATACTTAACGAATATAACTTTG
Source organism: Pinacopodium congolense (assembly GCA_028565735.1). Classification (NCBI taxonomy): domain Eukaryota; kingdom Viridiplantae; phylum Streptophyta; class Magnoliopsida; order Malpighiales; family Erythroxylaceae; genus Pinacopodium; species Pinacopodium congolense. The sequence goes on from JAOXYD010108245.1 coordinate 5,919, forward strand.
ATTAATTCAACAAAAGAGTGTATTACATTGTATAAAAGAGTTAAGAAAGCACTAAAATTGGCTCTAACCATTTTAATAGATCTGAATAACATGATCAAGCTCTTACCATTCTTAAAACAAGCTTTAATCTCCAATACGAGACCTAAAAAATGAAGAACACACTTACAGAAGCATAAAATCTAAGAGGATATAAAAATCTAATTAAAAATGGCATGATTATCTCTCTTTACTTGTGTTTCTGGCTCTTGAAGATGCTTCAATATGTCCTTGGCAATTTGGCTATAAGTTGATGTAAGTTATAACTGAATTCATTAGAGATCTAGCTAGAAAATCATGACATAGTATTTAAATGATGCTTAAGTCAGCACTAAATAATGCCATTCTACTACCTGCATTTAACTTTGAAGGAAAACTTAAATGTGAGTTTCAGAGACTTAAATGGCGGTTTATCACCACCAACATTTACGTCTTGCAGTACTCCACTCTTGATATTTTCCACCAAATTCTTCACTATTGGACTTTAATACACAAATTAAACAATTCCAAAGATAAATTTAACATTTAAACATTAAAATAGAAGAAATTTTACATCATATAACAATGAAAAACACTATAAGGTGGACCTTTATCACCATGCCAAATCTTTTGAGTAAATCCTTTATATACATGGATTGGTTAATGAAAATGCTATCTTAAATTTGCTTGATTTGAAATTTAAGGAAAAATTTTAATTCTCCCATCATGCTCATTTTACTTATACCTTAGCAAAATGTTGACATAAAAACTCATTAGTAGCACCAAAAATGATATCAACCATACAAATTTGAATAATTAAAAGATCTTCTTTTTCTTTCTTGATACAAAAAGTAGTATAAACTTTACCATTAATATAATTATTTTCAAAAAGAAATTCATTTAGCTTATCTTACCATGTTTTTGGTGCTTGATTTAATCTATATAAGGCTTTTGATAATTTGAAAATGTATTCACATGCATCACGTTTTTCAAAATTAGAGGATTGTTCAATATAAACTTCTTCTTGTATGAAACCATTAAAAAATTTGTGTTTCACATCCATTGAATCAATTAAAACTCATGTAAAAAGTAAATGCAACTAAAATTATAATAGCCCTTATTCTAACTATAAGGTTAAAAGTTTCATCATAATCTATTCCTTCTTCTTGATTATACCCTTTTACAATTAACCTAGCCTTATTCCTAACTATGTTACCTTGTTCATCTATTTTATTCTTAAACGTCCATCTTGTTCCTATTATTGGATAATTTTTAGGCCTAGATATTAAACTCCAAACTTTGTTTATTTCAAACTGATTTCATGCCTCATTCATTGCTCAAACCCAATTCTCATCACCTAAGGATTCTTATATACTCCTAGGTTCAATATGAGACGTAAAAGCCATATGAGAAAAATTAAGATGAGAGCTAGTAGTTACACCTTATTGAATATCACCTATAATTTAGTTGGAAGGATCATCATTCTTATATTTTCGATCTCGTTGTAGCTCATCCTCCTTCATTTCATCTCTTAGTTCAACAATTATGTCTTATGAGGTTTGTTTTTATCATTTTCTTCTTTAAATGATAACCTCTTTGGGTCCTCAGACAAACTTGCATCATCATCCTCAAAGACTTTCTTACTTTCAAGGGGGTTAGTCTTATAAAAAACAACATGCAAAGACTTTTCTACTACACGAGTTCTCTTATTAAACACTCTATATGTTTCATTGGTCAATGAATAAAGTAAGAAAATGCCTTTATCAGTTTTGTAATCAAAATTTCCTAAACTATCCTTGGTATTCAAAATATAACATCTCTAAAATGATTAATCTTATTTTTAACTCTTTATAGTTCATAAGGGGCTTTACCTAATTTATGCCTAATATTATCCCTATTAATGATATGACATGCAGACACAATAGTCTTGGCCCAAAATTACTTAGTAATTCTTACTCAGTAATCATTGTCCTAGCCATTTCTTACAAAGTCTTATTTTTCCTTTCTACTGCACCATTTTGTTGGGAAGTCCTAGTGGTCAAGAAATTATGTGTAGTCCTTACAAAATGTTTCAAATTAATCATTATTAATCTCTTTACCATGAACTCTCCTAATAAATGCAACATACATGCATTTTAATTTTGAATTTTCTTAGCAAAACTCACAAAATATTTAAAACATTCATCCTTAGTAATTAAAAATAACACCCATGAAAATATACTAAACTAATAAATAATGACAAATGCATAAGACTTACCACCAAAACTAGCTATCTAGTAGGCCAAATAAATCCATATGAAGGAGTTTAAGAGGTCTAGAAGTTGTTATTGATTTTTTACATGGAAATAAGCTCCTTTCTTGTTTTCCTATTTAGCATGTTCCATATACATTTTCCTTTTCATTCTTTATGCTTAGGAGCTCATTAACGAGTTGCTTGGAGTTTGATAATAAATCCATGCTTGCATGTCCAAGTCTTCTATTCCAAATCCAAATACTTTTACTTAAAGAAACCAAACACTTGTTTTCAAGGTTAGTATCATTTAGATCAATAATATAAATGTTACCTTTCATTTTTACTAAGAAAATGTTACTCCTATCACTAACATTTGAGACCACACATTCATGTCCTTTAAAGTATACTTTATAATTATTATCACATAATTATCCATAGAAATTATCCATATACGAATTATTTCTCCCCTTGGTGACCTAAAAAATAAGAACATCACGTAGATTTAAGCACCCACATATTCTTAAATCTTTAAGCATTAGTAACATACTTGCCTCTAACTTTTGGTGTAATATCTCTAATTCTATCATAGTAAAAATGTGCGACAAGTCCATGATAACTATAATACGTGAAAACAATGGAGTATAGGTCCTATATGCATTCCTATAATCTTTCCTAGGCCAAAAAGCATTATACGAATTTGGTTGAAAATTTTGACTTGATTAGGAAAAAAAATATTCTATCATAAAAACTTTGATAGTATGGGCTCCTAGGTCTTGTACTATATCTATATATGCATGCATGATGCCTTGACCTAGGCTGGTGTCTATAAAATGATGCATTTTGGATAAAATACCTATATTCGGATTTGTCTTCCAAATTATTTCCCTTATTGAAACTTGTCTTACTACTTGATGAATTATTTTCAATAAAATATCCTAAACCATGTTTGTCATTAGTAAATTACTGGAGACCTAGCTTATTTTCTTATTTTTCATTTCCTTTGAAAAATTTTGCAAACAATTCTTTAAGGAACTCAATTCTTTCTTTAGTGCACATTCTCATTCACTAAACCATCATTATCTTTATTAATTGAATCTAACCTAAGTCCTTTATTTTCTAATTTATGTTCATTTAAAAATATCAAATATTGCTTATGTCTAGCATGTAACTTCTTCTTCTTCTTAGCCAAATCTTCTACACACTCTACCAATTCTTCATAAATATACTCAACATCACAATAATTGTAACTAGTATGAGATTAGGAAGAGCATACCTCCTTATATGTCATAAAATAAACGTTTTGCCACTTCTTCTTTTTCAAAATCTCTTGATTTGGTCTGTACGACCTTCAACACTTTCTTCTTTGATTCCTTCCTCTCCTTCTTCTCTTTCTTTTCCTTCTTTTCTTCTTCTTCTTAGAGGTTCAAGTAATATGATCTCAAGTGACCTTTTTTACCATACCTCCTTATATTCTTTTCTACGAGTAGATGCCTTCCTCGCTATAAGTTTCAGTAAGCCTCATCTGATGAGCGTGAGTGTTTCTTCTTTAATTCTATATGAGGATTCTTCATTTTCACTTTCCTCCTTCTTTGTAACTTTAAATGCTATGTTCTTCTTTTTGGGAACCTTTTCATCTTCTTAAGTCTCCTTCAACCTTATTTCATATGAAAAAAGTGAGCAACTAAGTGGGAGAGCATTGAGGTCCTTTGCTTCTTAAATTACAGTGACTTTGACTTCCAATGTCTATTGAAAGGATCTAAGACTCTTCCTAACAAGGTCAATATTTGTATAGGTCTTTCCTAGACCCTTTATGGCATTAATATTACCAAGGAAATGATCACATCTCATGGATATGGATTTATCACGTAACATGTTTTATAATTCGTATTAATATGTCAACATAAGAACTTTGCTCTCCTTAACTTGATTTATGTCTTTGTGTGTTATTTATAAAGTGTCCTAAATTTCACTCAATTTTTCACATAGAAACTTTATTAAATTCATTTCTATTTAAGGAAAAAATTTGTGTGTGATTTCTAAAGTGAGCCAAATTTCATACTTAATTTCCCACATAGACATTCTAGTGAATTTGTTTCTACTCAAGGCATAAAACAAAAGACACATAGCTTTATTTTTTAGAAAGACCAATTGTTCATCTTTGTCATCCCATTCATTTTCACTTTTAGTAATTTTTTAAATTCATATTATTTTAAAAGGAATAACTAACTTTTTTGAAACTATCTTCTAAAGTTCAATACCAACAAATAAAGGAGTTCTATGTGTAATTTGGTCGTTAAGGCTAGATAAGGGAACAAAAATGTTCATGTGTGCCATAGTGATCTTTTCTCATAAATTCACTAGAATTTCTACTACATGAGACTTATGATCTGATACCAATTATTAATCCTATTTGGCAACTAAGAGGGGGTAAATTAGGATACTTAAAAATTCTCTAAGACAAAATGCTAAGTTCACCTAGTTCTAAAAATTTATGTAAAAAGAATTTTAAAAAATAAATAACAATATACATGATTAATAAAATAATTTTAATATGCCAATTTCATGAAAAATTCACTTATATAGTCAACATTAATATAAACACAAATTTTATATAACAATAAACGTAACAAATCAATAAAAAAAACTACTTATAAAATAAGTGTGTGAATGTAAAAAGTCTATAGAAGGAGAACACTATTGATTTATACTAGTTTAAAGAGGCCGACTTTCTCCTACCTCTAGTCCCCTATAATAATCTTCTTAAGATTTTTCATTATCTATCAACAAAATACGATGTTAGAAATTACATAAACCCTTTTCTAAGGCTCAAAGTAAACCTTTCAATTTCCTTTATAGCTTAGGAAGAACCTTTCCTCTTAACTATACTACCTCTTAAAAACACAATTGAAATAATCTCACTCAAGCACAATTTAGTATATTTAAAGGTTCCCAAAACTAAGATGTTCGCAATAAATTGTGCAAATGAAACTCTAAAAGATAACTTAAAGAACACTTCTCAAAATAGGCTTCTTAATGCTTAAAACATATGAAGGATTGATTTTTAAACTTTTTGGATGATGAACACTAATTCAAGACAACATATTTATAGGCCTCTGATCTCAAACTATTCATTTATGAATATTTCCCAATGTTTTAATTCATTAAAAGTTTGTTATCATTAATAAATAGTAGTTTTAGCATGATCTTTATCCTTTAACGACGATTTTTGTTATTTACCATGACACCATTAATGTACTATCATTGTAGTCCACTTCAATGAGTCTACAATGATGTAGTTGATGAATTCCAACAACTGCCATTAGACACTTGACATCATTAAACACATCTAAAACCATTGTTTATCTCCTAGAAAA